>LOEQ01000460.1:64131-118991 GCA_001685075.1 Bramus lutescens | reverse complement strand
ACTGCCTGAACACTTCCCAAATAACAAAGACAACAGTCATATTACTGATTATGACTGCATAATAAGCAGCAGATTTGAACAATGAATTAGGAGGAACTAAAACATTCAGAATTTTAAATTGTCTAAAATATTACTTTAATCTTCAGTCTAAGAAAACTTTTGTTGCAAATAAATAACACACACACACACACACACACAAAATGTCAAAAAAGAAGAGGAGGAAGAGGAAAGACTTGGGAAACCACTCCTTTTATTGCTGAATGAGATCTATACATTTGTTCTGTACAAATATAGTCCCACTTCTATAAAGTATGTAGCGAGACACAGACACTGGACATTTTTAGATGCTGAAATTTCAGGAAAGGAGTTCTATCCCTTTCAGAGTATTTGTTATCACTGAAATTTCCTACAATGTAATCAATTTCTTACAAGATAATAATAGAGTGTTTATTATCTTAAGTGTCATCAGGAGCATGTGACAACTATATCTCACAGCATTGCCTAGGTTCACAAGCTGGGTACCACTATCCTTGCACATGTAGAAACAGGCCATTCACATATGAGCAGTGGGGAACTGGAACTCACGATTGCTATGCTACTGTACTGCACATGCAGCTGGTGGAGGGGGGATCCCAACGTTTATAAAATACACCAACACTACCTAGCCAAGTGGCAAGCTAAATGGCGACAATATACTTGTATTAACCTTTATTTATTTATATTAGTTATTCTTTAAATACCTTTCGTGTTGCTGTATTTTCACAACTATAGCATCTATTTGAAAACAAAAAGAAATAATCAAATTAAAGAAACGCCATTAAATTCTAAGGGTAAATCTTTGCTAAGAAAGATTCACTACTGATCTGAAACATAATCACAGTTACCAATGTTAAAACCAACTCCACTTAAGGTAGTGAAAACATTCATACATTTGCTTATAGTAATGAGTCAGGAGCTGTAATAGACAACCTTTCTTTAACTCAAACCTGACTGAGAAGGCAATAGCCACAGCGACAGAAAAGCTCCCTTTAGGAGGAATACAATTAAAACTCAAAGAACTGGTACTCCAGAGATCACGTGGAGGTTGAGACTTCTGCATAAAATCTTCCATTCACTGGTATAGAAGCTTGCTGCTATATCCTAGAACTCAGCACAGTGCCAACTACATGGTCAGAACAAAAAATAAAAATAAATTTGCTGAATGAACAGCAGCACCATATACAAATTACTAATATACAGTTACACAACTGAATTTAAGATTTTTTTAAATAGGAAGATCTAGGTGATTCAGAAACTAATGTTTTTATTGTTTTTTTTTTTAAATGGGGCCAGGTGCCTCAAGAGTAACAGAACTATGCTGTCTGCTGAGGTGTGGTCTTTACTTTTTTACCTTTGTTTTTTAATGGAGTGTGCTGGATATCTCTGAAATTTTTTTCAGATTACTACAGGACCTGGAAAAGCTGCTATTTATGCACAACATACTGCTATTATTGATCTCTTTATGTAAATATCTATCTACCTAGATATACTGTTTGAAGTTTGGGAAACATCAGCTGTGCTGTTGGTATTGGGAAAAGTATCCCAGTTTACTGTGTTGAGTTGGCATTGTCCATAAATTAACAGCCACAGTGATCTAGAAACATTCATTTTCCCCATTTTTAAAGGGTTGGTGCACTGTACTAAACATGCCAGGTCTTGTCTACATGGGTTTACATTACAAGATTACAGAAACTAATATTCTTTAAGTAATAAAAATTGTAATGTAAAACTATATTCAACAACCAAGAATCCACAATGCTTCAATAACTGTTCAAAATCGCTTGTAAACTAACCTACGGACTTTAAGGCCCACTAAGGAAATCCTGTATCCCTGACAGCAGATTCTCAAGGCAAAGGATGGGGTTTGGATAATTTCTACCTTTTTCTCTGCATTTTTCAAAAATGTTTGGATTTACAAACAAATGAACAGTACCCACATATTTGCTATTCAGATGACAGTGGTCCTGTTCTTGAAGTGTTTGTCCAACCATTCGAGCTTTGGAGGGAACAGTATCAAGGTTCAGCTGACAATGAGGACAAACTTCAGACAACATCTTCCTGGTTTCTCAAATACCGTGTGTCTGAAGTGTTTTTTTCTGTGAGTAACTCCTATATACATGCCTCTAACATGCATTTTACAAACAGCAGCACAGATGCACCGTGTTACCATACAGCTAGTAGACTGGTCTTGACACCCTGTACCGAACTGCTCCGAGTGTGGCCTTCTTCATTTCCTGGCTGACCATCACAGCCCAAGGATGACCTCCCGGGTTCTGTATCTAAATGGATTCACCATTGATAGTCTCCATCTGTCAGCTCCACACACAAAGACTTCAACTCATGTGACAAAGAAACACTGCTCTTCTTGAAGGCTGGGTGAGTCTGAAAGTAGACGGCCTGTACTAATTAATAACCCATGCTTTCTTATCATTCTTCTCTTCCAGTCTAAGGGAAAATGTGAGCATTGCCTGATAAACAAAAGCTATGTGTCTCCTTTCAGAGTCCACCAAGAGCAATGTGTGTCCTTCACTGGGGTGCTAGCCTGGTTCCTACAGTGCTGGGCTGCAATTCTGGCCAGCTTCAGGCTGGCCTCTGAAACCTTGCATCCATGCACGTGTGCCCTGAAGAATCAGCCAACTGTGAGAAGGGCAGAGAGAACACAGAGGGCCTGATGACTGGCAAGTGGCCCACTCGGGTGGTATTTATCTGAATTACTGAAGTGTGATGAAATTTACTCATGCCAGGCTGAAGTACAGAGTTCACTATACTGAGAATAAGCTTTGTGCTTTCAACCCTGCTCAGAGATGGCAAGGTGGAGGTTAAGAAAAACAGAGAACTATTATGGCTATACATGGCCCTTCTAGCTCCTAAGTGCGGCATCAATACAGCAAGAATGGGGGTTCCTGAGGACAGCTATAGCTGGTGTCCAAAATGCAAACCATTCCGTACGCTTGAGGGATAAGAGCATAGGGTTAATCTGATTCAACTGACTCTGGCCTTAATGACTTAATATAAATACTTTTTCTTTTTTTCTTTCTTTTTTGAGATCAGGTATTACTTTGTAGCCTAGGATCTCCTGAACTAAGGAACACAGGCTGCTCTGCTTTTTCTTTCTTTTTGAAGGGTATGTTGGCATATGATAATAACCCCAAGGTTACCTTTCCACTGGAAGTGTTGGATCTTTGTAGTCGTGTTTGATTGATGTCAGTACCATTCATTTACAAGATGCTGGTGGACCTCTAACCCACACTGTCTGACTCCCAGCCTGCCGACACGGAGTCCTGGCTGTAGGCCGCCTTGGGGGTCTGGCTCTGTCTCAGGCATGGGACCTGACCCCAAGCCCTGCTGCTGCACCACCGTCGACTAGCTTCCTCTGATGCTGCTGGCATGTGCCTCCTCTACAAGAACTGTCTACTTGTGAGCCGCAGCTATTTCCTAAGGGATAAAACAGCAAATAAACAGCACAGACCATGACCTCAAGCTGTCAGGCTGCTGGGTTTTTGTTTTGTTTTAACAAACTGTGGCATTTCTGCAGTTCTGATTTACAAGTATTACTTGACTCTTACTTTCCTCTTTTCCCATTCCTTTAACTGCCTAACTCAGTCCCACGGACCTCCCCACTGGAGCACACCACACCCCACTCGGACCCCAGCTCTAGGGTTCACTCAGTCCCATGGACCTCCCCACTGGAGCACACCACACCCCACTCGGACCCCAGCTCTAGGGTTCACTTAGTCCCACGGACCTCCCCATTGGAGCACACCACACCCCACTCGGACCCTGGCTCTAAGGTTCACTCAGTCCCACAGACCTCCCCATTGGAGCATACCACACCCCACTCGGACCCTGGCTCTAAGGTTCACTCAGTCCCACGGACCTCCCCATTGGAGCACACCACACCCCACTCGGACCTCGGCTCTCAGGTTCATCAAGCTTCAAAAATGTATTCTTACAAAGTTCACCAGCAACCAACCTCTGACCTTTAAGACTAAATGACTTCCATCTTAACTATGACCCTGTCTCACTGAGGCCCCGAAACCGAGAGCAAGTCAAGTGTTCCTTCTTCTCTCTCTTGCCGCCTGAGTCCCTGCCACCCAGCCTTGCCTCAGTAAGCCTGAAGAGAAGTAAAATGAAACTTCCCAAGGAGCCGGTAAAATCCAGTACCCTCCATAAACACGGGGCATCTGTATGGGCACAGCCACCTCATTTCTTTTTTTTTTTTTATTGTTCATGTCATTTGAACTCTTATTCCAACGTACAATTTGGACTCAGAGTCTCCAACTAGATCACCAGCGCCTGATCCTGAAAATTCCTTCCTCTCCACCTACCTCTAAAGCACAGCTCTTGACCCACTTTCTCCAGGACCTTCACGATAGTAAACAGAGCTTCACTGTGCGGTAAGCCTGAAGCAGATTTCAGTTACACACACACACACCCCTTTATCATAGCAAACAGAGCTTTACTGTGCTGTAAGCCTGAGGCAGATTTCAGTTACACATATACACACGTGTGTGCACACACACATACCCCTTCACCATAGGAAGCAGAGCTTCACCATGCAGTAATCCTAAGGCAAATTTCAGTTACACACATCCACATGCACACACACACACACACACACACACACACACGAGGCCTTTGTAGATCCAGTTTCTTGTTTCTTCACTGTCAATTTTGTGCTGATTTATTTTTCAAGTTTGTGCAAGCAGGGGGTTGCATGAGCAATGATTCCATTGCACTCCTGGTAACAGCCACATCTCCCTACTTTCTTAAATACCCAAACAAAATTTTAAAATAGTCCCACATGCTTACCCTCGGTGTCTCCTCCAGAGGGCCTGGCGACTAGAGCTCTTGAGACTACTTAAAACCCTCATTTCAACGCAGGAGTAAGAAACGCATCCACGTCTAACAAAAACAGCTTAAGGATCAACTAAACACCCAAGTTACTTTCTTCAGCTCATAAACCCAAGAACACTGCATGACCATGACAGGCTGGGAAGGCATCCCCAGCTACCAGAGGATAGATGCTTTCTTTGGTTTCTTCTTTTATCAGGGCTATTAACAGCAGTAGGACATTAAATGAAAACCTCAGCAATAGACTCCCACTGTATCTGACAAGGCTCACTTCATGAACCTCAGCTATTTCCTACTGAAGGGACCCTGTTTTACCAAAGCCCTGTTTATACAACCAACCACTGTGCACTTGCACTCCCTTTAAAGATAGATGATACTTTTATGAAAAATGAATTGCATACGAAAGACTATCTATTTTGGCAAGATGCCAAAACATAAACTCATTTAAAATATGTAAAACTAAACCACCAGATACCAATATTCCTTACAACCAAAAGAGGTGGCATGCAAACTTCTCTTTTGAATAGCAGGGTGGTTACGATCCTTTATTGGCTCCTCATTAAGATGAGGAAGACAAAATTAATTCAAAATGATTAGGAAATGGCCTGAGAAGGAGACTGCCTGCAACTTACAATAAATATACTAATACGTTGACTATGGGGCTGAGAATATTGAAATTTAAATTGTTATATAAATTTCATATGCATAGCTAAATTAGAACCGTCTAACTAAAGGGATACCACCACCGCATACCCTTGCTGACTTTGACAGAGGGAGACAGGCAATGACACTATTTCAGACAGAGCACCATCCCATGGAAAACAGACACACCATGATAAAAGAAGCAACATGGTAAGTACTGTAATTATTAAAATGGCATGCTGAGAAATATCAACACTCGAGTAGCTGGTAAAGCACAAAGTACACTAGGTAGAGGTTGATTTATGCCAGCCAGGGTCATCGCTAATTTAGAAAACAGTTCTGCAACATGATGCTGTTATGTTAAACTACAAACTGTATCACAGGGGAAAGGATCAGGAAAAGAAAACACATCCAGGGTTATTTATGGTAGACTCTGAAAAAGGGGGTGGGAAGGTGGTTTTAAGTTTATTTTATGGACATGAGTATTTTGTCTGTATGTCTATCTGTGCACTGTGAGCTTGCCCAGTCCTTGTGGAGGCCAGAAGAGGGTGATGAGTTCTTTGGAACAGAGTTACAGGCAGTGGTGAGCTACCCTGTGGGTGCTGGGAACTGCATCCAGGTCCTGAGCAGGGGCAAAAGGTACTCTTAACTGCTAAGTCATCTCTTCAGCCACAAAAGGTGGGGCTTTTTTTTTTTTAACCTCATCTACTGCTATATTATCTGATTTTTAAAAATGACTTTTCGGTGTAATAATTGTAAAAGAACAAAAATAAATAATCACTGAGGCAGATGGTGTAGGAGGCAGCAAAGCAGATGGAAGAGGTCACAAAGGAGGAGTCACAGGAGCCCGAAGATGCACGGGAGCAGACCAACCACACCGCAGCCCATCTCCCTGACTGTGAGAGCTGATCTGGAACGTGGCTGTACCAGTGTGACACACTGCGAAAGGGTGAGAAAACAGGATGTGGGGAATGAACTGCAGAAGGTCACAGGCCACAGGACAGATGACATGCTGGAGCAAGGCGGGTTGGGAACAAGTGAAACTAGGCCACTGTCTCTGTCGTGTCCATCACAAAACTCTAATCGTAATGTGTTTGTGAAAATACCTGTGGCCAGAGAGCACAGCTGTAGGTACTAAATGGAATGGACAGCCCAGGAAACACTTATGGCAGGCAACCAAGAGGCTGGCTCTAAGATAGTAAATTGCCCTATTTTAAAAGAGACCATAAATATATTTCGTTTGTTTGTTTATGGTTTTTCAAGACAGGGTTTCTTTGTGTAACAGTTCTGGTTGTCCTAGAACTCACTTTGCAGCCCAGGCCAGCCTCAAACTTGTGATCCTCCTGCCTCTGCCTCCTTCAGCAAATCCTACCGGCATGTACCACCACAAGCTATTTTTTTTTAATATGAGATATCTTGATTTTGAAATGATGGCTCAATTTAAAAAACAAAACAAAAACAATCAATCAAACAAAAATGACAAACTGGGCAGTGGTGGCATACACCTTTAATCCCAGCACTCAGGAGGCAGAGACAAGCAGGAAGATCTCTTCTGAGTTCAAGGCCAGCCTGGTCTACCGAGTGAATTCCAGGACAGCCAGGGCTACACAGAGAAGCTCTATCTCTAAAAGCAAGCAAAAAACTCAAACAACAACAACAAAAATACAAAAACAAGAAGAAAATAATAGACAAATGAACGTCTGTGCGCTTCCTCAGTAGTGAGACTTCCTAAAGGCTTGGGGCTGAGGAGAAAATGGCAGATTAAAATATATGTTATTCCTCCCTCTTACTTTTTTAGGACAGAAAAGTTTGTATACAACTCTTCCATACTTTCAGACAAAAGCAATACTTGAATTAAAAAGTCCCCTCGTCTTCCTTTCAGGATTCAGGGCTCACAGTTCTGACCTCTTACATCATGCTAACATAGCAGATAGCTGAGGTCTGGAGTAAGTGCTAAAATCTGTGTATGGGTGGGACTCACAATCAAAGGGTAAATTTTTCTTTTAAAGGAAAACATAAGGAAGGGCAGAAAAATCCCACAAAAAATATCTGAACCTTCAAGCTGACTTTCTGTTTATCAAATTTCCTCAGGAAACAACTTCCCATTTGTAGCTGACTAATACCACAACACGCCCAACAACTTCATTAGAATGCTATTTATAATCAGCTCAGTGTATCACTGTGCCACAGGACCTGAGAGCAAGCACATAACGTCATTGCAGGTCACTGGGAAGTACATAGCACCGGTAACTGGAAAAGGGTTTTAGCGGGATTGCATCTGTACAAAGTAAGCCAGACTCCTATGTGTGTGGTCTTTAAAATTTTCACTGCGAATCTGGGAAAATGGAAAGGCACCTGTCTGAAGGTGTGTGTTTAGCAATGGCTCTTGAGCTAGCATCACTGGGTGAGCTGTCACCACAGGTCTTCACTAGACTTCCCTTTGGTCTTTGTGGTGTGTTAGGGGGCAAATTTGGATGACAGAAAATGAGTGCCCCTACTTGCAAATGACCTTTCTGCCGGGGCAGCAAACACTCTCAGGCACATGGAAGAGCACCTCTCTGTACACCAGGCTGAACTGTCTACTGGAGTCCACAAGAGAGCCAGCCTGGCAGGCATCCTTGAAGAGAACAGAGAGGCTGACTATCTAGTTAACTCTGGGGACATGGCAGCCCGCTGCCCTACCCTTGCCTGTGTGCCATACATGCGCCATGCATTCCTGACTCACCCTGTCCTCAACTCACACCCAGTCCTGCTCTGGCTTATCCCCCTGCCTCAGCTCGCTTTCCTCAGCACTCCAGGTTTCCCTTGGTATCTGTTTTGGTTTACATTTAGCCATTTTCTTCTCCAGATGCTTCCCTACTTCCATCTGGTCTTCTTTTCCCACCACATTTCCTGCCCAGTCAACGGCAGTTCTCGGTCAAAGTGTTGCTACCAAATGCGATCCAGTGCAGGTTCACTTGAGAATTCTTCCCCATCATGACCACTAATTCACACAGTTAACCAATGCGTTTGTCAGAAACTATCTTTATTCTCCCATACTTGTGAGGAGGAACTGTCTGTATCTTCTCCATGCACTGCAAACATTGCCTAGCTGTCCAGACCTACCAAGCACTTGTTGGGGTTAGAAGGACAGAAGGAGCCCATCACTTCTGATATATTGGGACAGGGCTCCAGAGTTTGCTAGGATCTCTTTGAAGTTAGTTTTCAAACAAGACAAAAATTCTAGTTCCTAAGGCTTTGCCTATAGGGTTTTGTTGTTGTTTTCAATTTATGTGCTAAGCTTCCAAGATGGGTGCTAAAATATATTTAACTGCTTCAAGGCTAGGAGCACACAGGATTTTGATCTGACAATTGATATACTATGGAGTATCAAAGGTTTGTGTCTTTTAGTGGTCACATCATATAGAAGAAAGATAAATGATTTTGTAATTAGAGATCTGGGTTCCAACGCCAACATTTCTCTACCACACAGCATTGGCCAGGTACTTTGTGTCAATAACTGAAGCTATCACAAGCTGCCACACAGCGTTTCCGTGAGGATTATATCCTAGAGGTGACACAGAAGGAAGCCCAAGAACGCAGCCCTCAGCAGCTGGAAGGAAATGTGTGCAGCACAGTGCAAATTCTGGAGCTTTCCCCTGCTTTCTGAAGCTTTCCCCTGCCCACCCTTTGGAAAGATCCTTCCTAATATTCGCTGTTTTGTGACATAGACTCAGAGAAGTGGTAGGAAAGTGAGCCATGGTTAGGAAAGTTTGGGGGACACACACGAAAGAGTTGGAATGTGTGGGTAAAGCTGGAGGAACCAAGAGAGACTTGACCTGCTCTGTATCCTACTAGGGCACTGAGAAATCCAGTCAACAATTAGTTGTTTTGAAATCATGGTCCCTAGACTATATAGCACTTTTATACTTATTATAAAATGATACGGAAGGGCTGAAGTGAGTATTCTGTCCATTTTTAAAAATTAATCAGATATTGTGGGGGTGGGAGTGATCCACAGGCAAAAAGAAAGGAGGGTAAAACCCTGCCTCCCAATCTGGTGGGAGGACCTAGGGAGGTACAGGAAGGTGGCCTCCAGCAGCTGGAGGCTGGCGACCAGGCCCAGTTCCCACCCTGAATCACTGGCTCTGGTGAGTTATGAGCATCTCTGTTTCAGTTTCTTCCCTTGATCACAGGACAGGAGGACCGCATCATCATAGAACCCATGCTGGCCTTTAAAAACTGGCTTGGAAAAATGCCAAAAGCCAAATCCTCCCTGCTTCGGCTTCTTCTAGCACAGCTTAGGCAATATTATCATGCATATGTGTGCATGGATTTATACATCTAGATGTGTCGGCACATGCGAGAACACACACATACACACATAAACACACTTTGGAGGTAATCCTAAACACAGCTTTCTAAGAATCATCTGATTTGACATGATACCATCTATGCCCAAACAACCCTGAATCTAAAGTAGATTTTTTTTCTTGAAAACCCCAAAGGAAAGGCTAACAGCCTCCCCATGCGCCTGTGTGCACCACATGCCTGTATGCATCATACACCTGTGTGCATTATACACCTGCGTGTGTGCACCATACACCTGTGTGCATTATACACCTGCATGTGTGCACCATACACCTGCGTGTACCATACACTTGTGTGCATTCTCCATTTCCCTTCCTGGGATACCTGGCATTAGTGCAAGACAGATGACCTCCTTGCCCAGCCTTATCCCCTGCCTCATCCATCTCCCCTCTTCCCCATCTAGGCTAACTTCACTTATTTACTCCGCACACCCAAAATAGCATCTTGCTCATACCAGCCACTTTGGTAAAAGTCACAAACCCATGACAACAAGAGACCTCTTGGGGCTGTGCAGGGATGAGAAAACAGGCTCGTTGAAGATCCTCACTGGAGTCTACACTTTGCACCTTGCACTTTGTCTCGATGCTTCCATAGATACCTCTGATCCTGGGGCAACAGAGAACCTGGGTGTGTGGGGACGGCCACTGAAACAGCCAGCTCTGAACTCACTTGAAGCAAAGGAGTCAGGGAATAAACCCTAGCCTTTATTTACAGAACAGCGAAGCCCAAAGAATAATAATAGCTCTGCATAAGTGGCAGCTTTCACCTAAAGATCTCAGGACTTATGAGGGTGATGTGGGATTTCTCTGTGTGCTATGATTACCATTGATTAATAAAGAACTGCTTTGAGCCTATGGCAGGGAAGAAAAGAACTAGGTGGGGAAAACTAAACTGAATGCTGGGAGAAAGGAGGAGGAGTCAGAGAGAAGCCATGGAGCCAAAAGACACTTGGAATTTTACCCTGTAAGCCACAGCCACATGGCAATACACAGATTAATGGATATGGGTTAAATTAATATGTAAGAGTTAGTCAATAAGAAGCTAGAGCTAATGGGCCAAGCAGTGGTTTAATTAATACAGTTTCTGTGTTGAGTATTTCAGGGCTAAGCGGCCTCCTTACTACTACAAGAGGCCCTCACTCCACACTGTGAGGTGAGGTGTCATTATCTGTTCTTGGTCACGTGGGTTAAGAACCTGGGTACTCCTCGACCTCACCGCAGGCTCATCTGAGGACACTCTGGGGCCATGAGTCCTCCTCATAGTTTCCCCCATCCTTATCAACACCAAAAGCAGCTCTACAGAGCAGTTACAGCGACAGGAATTTATCTTCTGTTAGGTGCCCCTACAACTGCCGCAGCCCACGCCAATTTAGGGTGCAGAGAAATGACAGCACTTGGCGCTGGGTTGTGTCATCTCTCCTGTCTGATTAACAGAGCCTGGGATTTCATGAGCTTGTCCTAGTGAAAGGGCAACCACAGGCACATTTGACCTGGAGGCTTTGCCTACCCACACAATTACAGCGCTCCCAATCATTCCCTGGTTATTTAAGACCTACACTGGAGGCCAATTAGAGGGAGTTACGAAGGCAAGCCCTGCAGAGGAGTCCATGAAACCCGGCCAGACAACATTCTTCCTCCTTTGGGCTGATGAGGAAACAGTGGATTTGAAGCTGAGAGCTGGTCGCCAAGCTACCCAACCCGTGTTCTCACAGGCACAATGGCTCATTCTCTTTCACAACCCTAACCAAGATGGTAACAGGCTAAATGGCGGAGACCAAAGTGAAAGAAAGCAGTTCCACAAGGCTCACCTTTCCCCAAGCTGAGCCCACAGCCCTGCTCTTCCTTGTCATAGCTGGCTGGGCATTCTGTGAGCTCCTTTGTGCTACAGTTCCTGGAACTATTTGCAGATCTTCTTCTACTCAAGCCAGGAGCATCATGACCCAACTCCTTACTTAGCCTGTCTCCTCAGGCTCTGGCCCCTTGGAAGAGGTGGGGATTTGTACTAAGCTAGAAATTTTCCAAGGTTTTCTGAGAAACCTTCTGTGTATATGATGTGAAAAATAATTCTGTGATCAAGGGAACTTAAGAGACCTGTGTATAAAACATGGTAGACAACTGTGGAGTCTCAAATATTTACAGTTACTACAGTGTCACGGTTTGAATTTGAGATGTCTTCCAAAAGCTCATGCTTTGAACGCCCAGGCCCCAGCTGGTGGTGCTATTTTGTGAGGTTCTAGAAACTTTAGGAGGTTAGATTAGCTGGAGGGGAAGCAGGCAGCTGGGTGTGCACATTTCTGGCCCCTCCTTTATCTCTCTGGGTCCTGGGCATTGTTGCTGTGAGGTGTTTGCAAATACTATACGATCCACTTAAACAAGGTACCTAGAATCAGAATAAACATGAGGAGAAAGCAGAATGTCAGTCATTGAGGGCTGAGGGAAGGTGAAGAACTGGAAGCTGCTGCTTTGGAGGAAGACAGTCTCAGCTTTGCAAGGTGAAATGTCATGGCCACCCAGTATGATGAATATACCAAGCAACACTTGGCACACACTGCAGTTTTCTGTCATGTGTATTTCTCCTCAAATACATGTGATGGTGTTCTTTCAGTACAAGCTTTTCAGAGCCTTTAAATGCTATGTGCACTAGGAATCCTTAAGACCGGCAATGCATCAGCTTATCCTGCTGCACAATCCATTTTACACAGACTGCTTCCTGGGTTCGTGTGCCTCAGAACTCGCTGTAGGCAGGAGATACTGAAGGACAAACTACTAGAAAATATCAACTGCATCAATCTCTTGCTGATGGCCTGGGACAAGTACAAGTTTTGGCCTTCAATCCCTAACCTGGTAGACAAGTACAAGGCCTGTGTGACTCTTCTCACTGGCTAATGGTAAAATCTAGTTTTTTATTACAAAAAAAGTATGTACACAAAAGAACCTGAAGTATACCAAAGGCTCTTCAAGATGTAGCTGACGACTGGAGGCAGAGGCAAGTCCCTCCACCCCGTCCTCTAAGCAGTCATAGATACCAATAAGCACAGCAATAGAAGGGGAAAGAACCATGGCCTGAGGGTGCATTATAACAAAAGGGGAAACCAGGAGTCAGAAAGTCAAGGCTAAGAAGCTGACTTTACTGCTGTCTGACCTTGGACGTGTCATTTGGCCACTGGCTTGAGGCTTGCTTAGCTGTCAAAATGAAGTGTTTGAAGATGATCCCAAAGGTTTCTCCCAGCTATATAAGTCTATGAAATATTGAGACAGACAAGCTTTGGGAACTTGCCCAACACCCTCCTCAGATATTTAGGGATGGACCCTGTGCTTGGCTGGGTACGGAGAGGAGGAACAAACTGAAGTCTCTGTACTCTCTGGTTAGCCAGGAGGCAGGCACAGCCTCAGCATCCAGAGGATGCTGCCCATGCAGGGCAGCCAGGGGCTTATCTCCTGATTCTCTTGGTATCGCTCCTCTCAAATTTCTACAAGTGTTCCAGAACTGTATTGATCCACCGACCCAACGGAGTCAAGCGGACAACAGCAGGGGATAGCTGCTGAGTGGGCAGAGCTGAAGACCTCAAAGGTCAAGGATGCTTGGACCATCTCCTGCAGAGCTCAAGGACTTCTAACGACACAATGTATCAGGTACCCAAGCACTGTGGGTTGGCAGGCTGGCAACCTGCCTGAAGAGCCTCTTAGATGGGCGGTGTAGCAGCAGCGCAGCAGCAGCGCATATAGATAGGGATAACAGTTCCCAGCAGGAACCCGGGGAAACTGGCTGGTGGGAAGGGGGAGGTTCTGCATCTGCTGTGGACAGTGACTGAGACCCAGCGAGACGACAAGGAGGTGGGAAGCAATACAACATACACAAGAAAGACTTGGCTGGCAATGCATGACTGGATGAGGGCTGTCAACAGGTGTTCAGGGATGGAAGTCCAGGTACCAGGAGACCGGGACCGTTTAAAGGACATGAGCTGGAAGCCTGCACGAAGGCAGCACTGGCAGTATAGGGGACAGAAGTGACAGTACTGTCAAAGCAGCACAGCACAAGAGGCCATCAGGCCTTGGAGACTGGATAGAGTGGGAAGTTCATGACTGTCTAGCAAGATTGAGGAAGTAACACAGTATACTGGAAATCAGTGGTAGTGGAAACGAATCTGCTTCTGTCATATTAAAACTGGAAATTAAGATAATTGGGTAAAAGTGTCCAACTTGTTGGCAGGCAGGCTTCTGGGAGAAGAGGTGATGGGGCACTCAGCACTTATTTGTACAGAATGCTTTTCTAGAATGGATTTCTATCTTCTGCTCTTGAATAGGCATTTAGAGTTTCCAGGTACTTTTTCAAATAGGTATTTGGCATTTGTGCTTGGACGTTTTCTCTTCTATTTGCTTGAAAAATCTGCTTTGTTACAACATAGTAAAATTAATGTGCTAAGCTGGTCATGGTGGTGCACGCATTTAGTCACAGTACTCAGGAGGCAGAGACAGGCAGATCTCTTGAGTTCGAGGCCAGCCTGGTCTACAGAGTGAGTTCAAACCAGGGCTATGCAGAGAAACCCTATCTTGAAAAACAAACAAACAAACAAAAAACACACACACACAAAAAAACCAAACAAACAAAAAGCTGTACTAAAACTACTTATCACCAAATTTAAGAACCACAGACCAGCTCGATACCTGCTGTCTTATCAAAGACAGTTGGCACTGCCAAATATTTAATTCAGAAATTTTAAAATTAAAATGCTAAAAATCATACCTATTTTGGATAGGGTCTTGCTATATTGTCTAAACTGCCCTTAAAGTTGAGATCCTTGCTCAGCCTTCACAGTGATGGGATTACAGGTATATACCACCACGCCCCATGCCCCTTTTAAAAGGCATATTTAAAACCTTTCAAGTATAGGGTCCTTGCAAACGCCAGCATGCATGGCCTTTCCCCACCTGGGTCTGCTAATATTTATAGCTAGGTCAAAGACTCTGCCAGGAACAGTCCCTGGCGCTACTTTTAACAGGCCCAGTCTTTTAGTACCCCAACATGATGTGATCAAGTAGACTGTGCAGTGATGATAAATGTGACATGCCTGTGTTACTATAAATACATATAACATAGTCTCCCAACCCACTTAATTACTTCTCGTGTAAAGCTGTGCAATTAACAAAACTGTCTGAATTCTGAAAATGGGAAAAGCCCTCGTTTCTCTTCGGTAGTTTTACAATCCTAACTAACAATAGACTTAATGAAAACTTTTAAAAGAGAGACGATTTACATCTTTGATGGAGGCATGTAAAAATTCAACACAGAGATCCCCATGAATGCGTCATCATACCCTAGAGGGGAGGAAGAATAAAGAACAATCACAACCTTCTGAGGGAACATTGTGGGCCCAAGATGTGCCTGTCTCCATCAGTCACCGGGGCTATGCCCCGCATGAGAAGCTGGAGAGAGATGTGTGCAGTCTATCGCGTAATCAGGAGACAGCCAGAGGAACGCTGCCTGTAGAACATGAGCCGATGCTACATATCCTTTTCCTAAGGAATGCAAATCATCATGCAGTTGATACAACATTTCCCCCCAGAAAACACAACAACCCGAAGTCTACTTCCTGGAGAGCTGCCTGGGGCTGCTAGAATCTGCTGCATCCGAGAGTCTCAGGGACTGTGCCAACTGACTGGTCTGTATGCAGCTCCTATCCCTACACCTTGGTTTGCCTCATACTAATGCAGGCTGGTGTAGGGCCATGAAATCCGGGCTGTGAGGAACTGTGGCCTTGGACATGAAGATGCTATTCCCACAGACCAGTCTGGAAAAGGCACAGGCCTGCCTCAGAGCCTGGAACTGGAAGTTACCAGAATTTATTGTTGCTCACCTCAAGATGCTGACACTTAAAAAAAAATATATGACGGAATTACTGAGTAATTTTTGAACTTGAGATAGGAGGGCTCTTAGCAACTGACTGTCTTTCATGTGATCCTGAAACTGAGGCGATGCATGCATGCCCAGTAATGTAACATGAGGGCCTACTTTTTGGGGTTTCTGTCCTTCACAGTTCCCGTAGTCGTTAGGTCCCAAAGAAAATCATACAGAGGTCTAGTTTATAAGTTATAAACTGATTGGTCCATTACCTCAGGCTTCTTATTAACTCTTGTAACTTATATTAATCCATTATTCTTATCTATGTTAGCCACATGGCTCGGTACCTTTTTTGGTGGGGTAGGTCACATCTTCCTTCTTGTGTGTCTGGGCAGGACTGGGGAGGAATGGGCTTCCTCTTTCCCAGAATTCTCCTGTTCTCATTGACCCACCTCTACTTTCTGTCTGGTTGTCCCGCCTCCGCCTCTACTTACTGCCTGGCTACCGGCCAATCAGCGTTTATTTAAAATATAATTGACAGAATACAGAATTGTCGCACACCACAGTAACTTGCCCCAGGTCAACCAGAGGCAGAGGAAGAGTCTGCCATTCTGGATGGGACATAAGCTAGAGACTTGGATGCTACTCTGAAAAAGATCAAGAACGTACTTCTGCCTCTTGCTTGTTCAGGGATTGAAGTCTGAAGAGATCTCAGATGTCCCAAGTCTGGTCTAAACAGACAGAATAACTTAAGCCCATGTGAATATGGGTTTTATTGAACAGATAGATGCTAAAGGTGTTCCTGAAACCCAGGGCAAAATTATCTGGTGTTTCTAGTCAATCTATAGCTGCCTACTACTGTTCAGAAACTGGTTTTCCTCTCTGTCCTGAGTAAACTTACTCTGAAGTTCAGGAAACACAGCATCTTAGTGAGCATCTCTGGTCCTGGTCTCAGGAGCTTGGTGGCCACAGCAGCACTGTGGTCTGGGAAGCTCAGTTTAGCATCTCTGGGCTCACACTCAGCCCTGGGAACCTGAGCCATTAGAGCCTTTTCTTCAAAGAATTTGACAGAACCAAGAACACAAGCCTGCTTAGCAAACACATACTTCCTCCTCACCAAAAAGGAAACAGACATAGATGCCCTCAAATTAATAAGCAAATTTCAGTCAAAATACACATATTTAAATGGTTGAAATTTTCAGTTTTAGGAAGTTCAGTTGTTCAAATTTCTCCTCTTGTCATATGTCTTAGTCACTGTTCTGTTGCTGTAAAGAGACACCATGATCAAGGCAACTCTTATAAAAGAAAACATTTAATTGTGGCTTGCTTACAGTTTCAGAGTTTAGTCCATTACCATCTCTGTGGGCAGCATGGTGGCATGCAAGGAGACATGGCAGTGGAGTAGCAGCTGAAAGCTAAATCCTGAGTCACAGACAGAAAGAGAGAGTCTGGACATGGCATGGGCTTTTGGAACCTCAGAGCCCACCCCCAATGACATGCTTCCTTTAACAAGGCCACACCTCCTAATCCTTTTAATCCTTTCAAATAGTGTCATTCTTTGATGACTAAGTATGCAAATATATGAGCCTATGGGAGCCATTCTTATTCAAACCACCACAGCATAGAAGACCAAGTATTCTTTCTTACTCACCAGTTGCTTCACTAAAATTATCATCAGTTGTCAGTGCTAAAAAAGAAGTCCCAAGAGGGTGTAATCAGAGCTGGGTCACAACAGGACAGAATAAAAACCACACAATAAAAGAACATCACTCATGGCTTCTGGGTGTGGACCGGGTGAGGCTAGTTTTACCAGGGAAGGGGAACCAGGGAAGAACAGGAGCCAGAGTGGAGAGAGGGGATGCTGAAAGGCCAATTGGCCACAGCCTTGTGAATGGGGCAGATGAAATGTCTTTTAGTTCCTGAGGCAGCCGGTGCCAAACAAAGAAGCTTCTCCAAGGTCAAACAGCTGGTTAGGGAGAGAGCACAACTGGAATCCAGACTGCTTGCCCTTAAACTCACTCTTTTAATTAATTTTATTATAAAATTATATAACCACATTAGCAAACATAGAGGAGGAAATCCCATAATCTCAGACCCCAAAACAACGGCAAACATTTCAGTGTGATTTTTGTAGTCTCTTCCCTCATAGAAATTGCGTTTTCAAAGTTAAACTCATAGTCCACAAGCGATTTCCTACCCTGCTTCCTTCTTATTTAACAACCTAAACATCTGTCCAGCTTACTTAGTAATTTGGGCAATCAACATCTTAACTAAGTCATTTTTCTTTACGTCATGGAGCTTTACAGTTTACCTGATGCAACTTCAATTGTGGGACCATCAGGGTTCCTTCCCATTTTTTTTTTTTTTGGCAATATACACATGTCAGTTACAGAACACCATGGCATTTCTTCAAATTGGAAATTTCGGCATCAAAAGTTTCAAACAGGCGATATTACTTGTCAATACATAATGAAAAGCCAGGATGTATTTATCTTGACTATCCCAGCATCAGTGATCTCCTGGCCTGGAATCAAACACTTCTGATGAGTGTTATTAATGAAGAGGGTCCAAAAATAACAAATTAAAAAAAGCCGCCCTTCTCAGCCTCCAGAGGCCACTTGCTTTTAATGGTTTAATGCTCCACTTTCCATTTTAGTAATAGCAACAAAAGAAGTTACCCATCCACAGACTACATTTGGAAAAGTGGGAATTCTTTGAAAAGCAAACATACCCCTCTGGCTTAAAAAACAGGGTGATCAGAATTTGCAGTTATTCAGCTCCCTAAGGACTGTGTCATAGTTCAGAGTAATTAGCTATTCATCTGGTCAGAGACATCTTGCTTTGGAGGGATGTTTTGTTTTGTTTTGTCATCAAGTCAGGTGAGTAAGCAGCCCCAACTTTTCATCAGGTAAACCTAGGATGTGGAAGAGCCTTGTGTAAATGTGCCGGATGTGAGATACACAAAGCAGGCTGGCAGAGCGAGCGAGCTACTGAGATGTGACTGGCAAGACGTCTGTGTGTTTCTGTGGCTGTCTGATGTCTGTGTGTTTCTGGGGCTGTCTGATACCTGTGTGCTTCGGTGGCTGTCTGATGTCTGTGTGCTTCTGTGGCTGTCTGATGTCTGTGTGTTTCTGTGGCTGTCTGATACCTGTGTGTTTCTGTGGCTGTCTGTTTGGAAAGCTTCCCTAGCCTCCGAGGAACCACCAGTCTGACGTGGAAACACATGTCAGTACCTGACAACATCTGCTCCCAGACAGTGCCCTACAGGGACTGGCCAGGGAGAGCCTAGAGAGGAGGGAATTGGGCATGTCCACTCCTAGCAAGACGGAATTGCTCCCTCAAGGCAATGTGGCTCCTGTCCATGAAGTAGCTTGCCACTGCTTCCCTTTAATTTAAATGACAATTTAAAACCCAAGCCCTCCTCTTCATTATCCCATGGTTACGCCATTCCTGAACAGGAAGTTGTACTTCATCAGAGCCCAAGGCCTCCCCTTTCCTCTCAGATGTTCTGCTAATGTGGCTTCCCACCTTTCCTCTAGACCCTCTCCTCTAGGTCACTGCTCCTCCACAGGCATGTCAAACAGTATAACCACACTTGGGAAACAAATGTGGCATATTGTCCAGTCAAGAGAAGGGTGCACGTACACCATGACTCAGGAATCCTTCCCTGGGGCATCTCTTCCAGGGAAGCTACAGCAGTGCGCACACTCAAACAGATTGACAGCAGCAGCACTGTTGAAGAACAGCATAAAAGTAGAACTGACCCAGATACCCACTGACAGGAGAAGGGATTAGTAAAACCAAGGTACACTCATACAATGGATACAATGTGGGACAATAGGAAGATAAATGAATTCCATGCATGGTACATGTATGAATCTTGAAAAGGCAAATGGTACAGGAATGCCAACATTTCACAGTAGGTTATTTGTGGAGATTGGCCCAAGGCCTCGCACATGCTAGGAGAGCACCCTAACCACTAAGTAACATGTCCAGCTCCAAATTAGATCTTTCAAAGAAACTATTTTCAAAGCAAGTGAACGCTGGTGAGAGGGTGGGGTGGGTAAAGGCACTTGCTGCAGACCTGACAATCTGAGTTCCATGCCTAGTTCCCATACGATATGAGAACTGGCCTATAACTCCTCCATGCAAATGCACACACACACACACTAAATAGTTTTTAAAGCAAATAAATTCATCCAATTTATTTTCCTATTTAGCAGTCACAAATATCACATGATAACATAAATCATAACTACTAGTCCTAGGTGGTCTGTTACTTCTTCAAAAAGTTCCCGCCATCGGTATCACAACATTCCCATTTTCCTCCAGTGAGCTTACCTCCACCAATCACCGAGACCACGCTGACCTGGGGATGCTGGGAAGCGCACAAAGCTCGGCATCTAGAGATAAAGACCATCACCAGGGTAGAGCGCAGGACTGAGCCAGGTGGCTCCAGGGGGAACCCTGAGGGCTGCAGGAAGTGGTAAGAGCACCAGGTGAAGGAGGGCTCCGAAGTGAGAGGTGACTTCACGAAACTGGGGCAGGGAAGGAAGGCTGCTGGAGAAAAGCTCCTGAGCTGGGTGGTTCCTGCGCATGAGTGAACCACACTGTCAAGTGTGACAAGTCAGGAGGCAGGCTGACTGGAGAAGAAGCAGAAATCTGCCGTGAGTTTTGTCAAACCTGAACCAAACGAATGGGTGTTTGTGGGTTGAACAAGGGTAAGGGTGGTCGCCTAAAACTTGACGAAAACAGGTGCAAGGTACTCAACTGAATTGGGTTTTACCTTCCGGAAACCAAGTGAGAAAAAGTTACATTTCCAATAGAAAACAAATCCTTTTTCCTGACAACACATTCGGCTCTGCTGGGTTTGAAATAATTGTTTCTGAAGCTTTTTACTTTTCCCTCCAAACAACCTGACTCTGATACAGTAAGATTTACAAAACATATATAAAAAAATTATAGTTTTTTACCTTGGCCACTATAAAAACAGAGTAATACAAAAGTCACTATACTGGCTAGTAGCCAATATTAATTAAATACAGGAACTATAGTAAAATATTCTGGGTTTTTGTTCTAGTGGTTGATGGGCTCTGACATTTGACCAGTGAGGCCTTCCTGGACTAACAGCTCATAGTGGGCCACCACCACCACTGCTAAGTCTTCTGCCATATCCTAGGGCTATTCAAATCTTTTCCCATTATAAAATTTGTTTTCACTTGCTCTTCCATAAGCAACACTTGAGTGTACGTCCAGCTCTTTCCTAAAGGGGAAAATGTGCTTCTTCCATCTGATAACAGTCTAATCGGCAAATGGCAGTTAACTAATTTTCAGATTATTCTCTCACCAGTCTAGAAGATCTACTTTTCATAATATTCCTCTAAAGATGAACAAAATCAGCTCTAGACAATGGTTCTGTTTGCTTTGCTTCACTGAATCTTGACAGGGAGCAACAGAAGAAAAGCAGGCAGAAAGGAAGACTTCCTCTGCCTGTTATACAGATCTACCCATCAAAGCTGGAAGATAGTCAACCCCGGGCGAGGCTCTGCCCAATGACAGGGAAGGGCCATTGCTGGGGCTCCCACCTGGGGCTCCCTTACTGCAGTTCAAACTCTGTCTTTGGACACTTAGCACAGCCTCTGTGGTCACCTGACAGCACTGCAGGCTGTCAGTGCTGAGGTCAGGCCTTACTTGGGGCCCTGATCTATGCAGCCTTTCCACTGCTTCGACCATCACAAGTGCAACTCTGAGGCTACCTCAATTGTTTCAACTCTTATTTGGAGGGACGATGCTGACGGGCAAACCATCGATTCATCCCAGTTAATGACTGCACACACAGATCCTCACTTCTTCCCTTCCACTTTACATGACTATATTCAATACTGAGTGCACACTGCACAAGACACCTTCCCTGAATCAGCCATATTCACCTGGTAGGTGTTCTTGACAGACTACACAGACCATAAGGCCTGGTCTTTAGTAGAGCTGAGCCCTTCAAAGAAATTCTGGGAGATGGGGGTGATATCTGGTAAAGCATGAAGACCTGTGTTTGACCTCCAGAACCCACATAAAAATGCCAGATGTGTTATATACTCTTGCAATCCCAGCACTGGGGAGGCAGAGACAAAGGCTCCCTGGGGCTTCCTGGACATTCAGTCTGGCCTAAGGGGCAAACTTTAGATCAGTGAGACTTTATCTTAAAGGAGGTGGACAGCATTTCTGAGGATGATGTCCAAAGCTGCTGACTGGCCCTCCATATGTGTGTTTCTCTCTCTCTCTCTCTCTCTCACACACACACATACACACACCTCTCCCTCCCTCCCTGTCTCTCTCTCTCTCACACACACACACACACATACACACACCTCTCCCTCCCTCCCTGTCTCTCTCTCTCTCTCTCTCTCTCTCTCTCTCTCTGCTTGCTACATCTGAGCAGTGAATTCCAGCTCCTCCTTTAAAAAAACAAAACACTCACCACCTGTCCTGGCTGGTTTTATGTCATCATGAGAGGGTGAGCTTCAATTGAGAAAATGCCTCTATAAGATCAGGCTGTAGGCAAGCTTGCAAGGCATTTTCTTAATTAGTGATTGATAGGGAAAGGCCCAGCCCATGGTGGGGGGTGCCATCTCTGGGCTGGAGGTCCTGGGTTCTATAAGAAAGCAGCTGAGCAAACCACAAGGAGCAAGGCAGTGAGCAGCACCACTCCATGGCCTTTGTCTCAGTCCCTGCCTCCAAGTTTCTGCCCTTTTTGAGTTCCTGTCCCGACTTCCTTCGATGATGAACAGGGCTATGGAGGTCTAAGCCAAATAAGCCATTTCCTCCCCAAGTTGCTTAGATCATGGTGTTTGGTCACAGTAACAGAAACTATAATTAAGATGCCACCTACCTAACACTTGAATACGTGACAGGAAATAGGCTCAGAATTTAACACCATGACCCCAATGAAGTACCTCTCAGCACAGTGGCTAACCGAGAACCCTACCAAGTCTCCCTTCCCTTATCAGAGACACAAGACAGGGGATTATCAAATAACTATTAGGTGCTATATCATGGGCATAGTACCCCTGGATGTCAGCAAAGTGGCAGTCACTCAGAGGCCTATCTAAGCATGATGGGAAATCCTAGCCAACTGATGATTCAGCTTGGTGGACTTAGGAGAGACTAAATGATGACACCCCAAGGCACCAGCATCCCAGGAGAGCAACATCTTAGGATAGCATTTTGCACATTGTTCCTCAGTCAACATTTTCGTCAAGTTGTCCTTCAAGAACTCATGAATAATAAATACACAGCTGAAAAGAAGGGGGGGAGTGAACTGGAAAAGAAGAACAGAGATTTCAAAAGGTTTCAGAAAATTAATAGCCAAAACTGATCCAAACGATTCACACAAGCCCATGTGTTTAAAGAGCCAAATCTGCTTTTAAAAGTCTTCCTGCAGGATGGGCTCATTGCCTGCCTGGCACCCTGCAATCCGCTAGGCTAGACAACTCACCTTGTTTACCAGCTCTGCCAGCCACTTCCTCCCAGGATGTGAGAGAATATGGGCCAAGGACACTCAGAATGGCATCAATTCTGTGGCCGTGACATCAGACTGAGGCTTCCAAGCTCCTACCTTGGCCTTCTTTATTCAGTGGGTGGCTACATGCTGTGTGCATTAGCTTCATGCCTCCTGCCTCCTCTTGGCCCCATGATATACTCAGCCAGAGAATTATGTGGTCAAGCATCTGCCTGTCTAGATAACACCTACTAAAGAGTCTCCCTCATGGCAAGCTTTACCACATTATTTGAACTGTCTCCTGTTCACTACCTGCTAGGACCATCCTCTGAGTATGGCCCAACCCACTAACCGATTTCTCCTCTGGATCCTAAGCTGACCCCATCTGGCCACTGACCAGGAACCAGAACTTCTGCAAGAAGAAGCAAGAAGGAAGGAAATGCTTAAGAAGGATTGTCTCCCACCAGCAGCTCAGTGCCAGCTGGAGGTGCTACCTAGTGATTGGTTAAGCAAGCATGCAGCTTGACTCCCACTGGTCTAACATCTGCAGAAAGATGCAGGTGATGAGGTGGCAGAAGAACACACAAAGACGGAGGCAGAACCAACGCAGACAGGCCACAGCCAAAAAACACTGGACGCTACCAGAAGACAAATGGAGGGGGCATGAGCCTGCTGACAACCTCGATACTGAACTTCTGGGCTCTAAAACTATGAGGGAATAAATATGTCATTCCAAGCCACCACATTTGCAGTAATTTGTAACAGCATCCACAACAAACAAAAAAGGTTTTCTGCTTAAATAAAAATTGGCTGTGGATTAAAAGTGAGCACCAATGACCTTCTTGTGGGCACAATACTGACTTTGAATGCATGAGGGCATAATCAGCTTCAGAAACACAGTCTAAGGACGTGATAACGGCATCTTTTAAGCCACCCCTCATATGGATTTTATTAATAATCATACTTTCACTTGCAATTTCTGCAAACAGTAAGTCTGTGCAAGGCAGACAACCAAATACTCCAGCCTCTACCATGTAGTCCTGGCTGCAGCAGAACAAATCACACAGTGATTCACAGCTCCTGGGGAAGGTATCCATGTTAAATTAAAAAAATATATATATATCCAACTGAGCAGGTGAGGGCTTGTGACTCTCTGCCGTAACAAGGACAACATTTTCCCCACTGAGTCTACATCTCACTCCATCTTCTGGAATGATGACTGCTACTGAGGTGGGGAAATTAATAAAACAATCCCCCAGCAGCAGGAAGAGACAAGTACCCCGCAGGCTTCCCATACCTACTTACTGCCTGCAGCAAGCTATCCCCCAAGGCACCCTCGTGCTGTGCCAGGGGACCACCAAACAGGATCAGGTCAGCTTTAAATGGGAAGTTTGGGGATTTCTCAGTGTTCCTGATTTAAGAAAAGAAAAATACCATTATTATTTTTATTACCATAAATAAGGGAGAAAATTCCTTTAAATTTAGTGAAGAGAAGATCCAAGATGAGCATAGAGATTGCCGGTTAAATCGTATGGCTGTCTTCTGCTCAGCTTCAGGGCACCCAGCAGAGGGAAAGAGAAAAGTGACCAGGGCTGTGTAGAGCCTTGGGGTCTGGCCACTTCCTAGGTGACAGTCCTTGGGAAAATCTTTTCTCTTCTGTTGAACTTCATTTTCCTTAAAGGTAAAAAATGGCATAACCAGGTATAACAGTATTGACCCATGCCAGAGGCCAACCCACTGGTGTGTGTGAATGGTTCGAGAATGAATGGATAAAACGTTCCTGTAAGGACTGACAACTGATCTCAAACTGCTCCTCTTTCTTTGAATTATAATGGGAACATTTGATTTGCAGCTCTTCTCTTCCGATTATCATCAATATTTGCCTGGGTTTATAATGTCTAGAAAGAGGGACTGTTTATTATCTTGGAAAGTTTGTGCTGGCGGAGGGTATTTTTTTTCTTCTTAGACAGTAGCACTTTTACAATCCAGAGATTTATGGAAGACAAAGTTTGTTGGCTATTAAGAGTGATGCATATAACTACTATGTTTGGCCCAGGACTAAAGAACTGCCTTTGAGTCTAAAACAATGCTCTAAGCATGCTCCTTCATTCAAAACTTAGTCTCCTTATGCCCCTAACTCAAAGCCATTCTTCTTCCCTTAGCCCAGCAGGCAGGAGGGTGGGCTGTGTGAAATGCGACCTTCAGTGGCACACTAGAGCTGGATCTGTCCACGGTCCTACTGCTAGCAGAATAGGTCGGCCCATCTGTGAGTGTGGGGTCAGAGGCAGGGAGATTGTAAGCAAGCCTGGCATCCTACAGTTCCCTGGGTCAGGCAGACAGCTAATAGACACGGCACACTCACACAGGGTACCTTCCCTCTCCAAGCCTCAGCAATGGGCAGGCAGGACAAGCATGGGGTCCCTTCACTTCTGAAGAAGTGATAGCTTCTCAGAAGGCTGGTGACTATGTTGGAGTTTGCTCTTCCCTCTCCCACCTCCCTAAAGCAACCACCACACATGGGGGCCTGGTGCCCATTGGCACTGGAGGCTGACTTGTTAGCCTAAAACTAGCATTTGAAACCTCTGGATGATCCACAGGAGCCCTGCTTAGTATCAGAGCTCAGAGCGCAAGAAATCCTATGCTCAAACTGAAGAAAGACATGTTGACTTTTCACCCTGGACCAGCTGTACAGCAATCACACATGCATGGCTTCAAACTAGCATGACTCCAGGAGCAGCCTCCACTTTCAAAAACTTAACTATTTGGAACTAGATTATTTCTTTTCCCACAGGACTAGTAGTTCCACTATAAAAACCCAGGTTTTTGATGGGTTTTTGTTTTGTTTCGTTTCCCTTGGGAGTTAAAATTAAAACAAAGAAATATTGGAAAACAGCAGCCCTGGATGCGAAGATCAATGTGTTTCACCAGGATCAAGGGAAGCAACTCTCCAGGGGGACTTTCCTACATACTTCGCTTTTGAAGGGCACTTTTGTTTCGGAAGGCCACGGTGCCTGTCGGACAGGCAGCCATCCTTGTGGTCTTGAGTGCAGCTTTCCAGCTGTGGTGAATGGCTAGAAGGACAGCACAGACTTCATGACCTTCCTGAGATACCAAAGTGGCAGGGGTAGCACTGTCATAGAAGGTCGTCCAGGGTACAAGGAATTCAACCTGCTACCTGGAAAGCAGCTATGACTGAACTAGATGTTGTTTTAATTAAATCCATTTAAATCAGGTTTTAAGTTACTAAATAGAATGAAACGATTTAATCAGACTTTTATACAAAAAGTGAATTTTTCTTTCAAAATTCAGGTGCATATAACTTCATTTTCAGAAGACACACTTTCTATACTTAAAGCAGTAAATGTACAGAATCCACTCAGAAGAGTATTCCCAGATGGCCAGAAGAACCAGCACAAACAACAAAACTACTTTGATATTTTCAATTTGCTCTTGAGACCTCTTTAATTTCCAGATCTGCTCTGATTACTCGGATTACATTATTCTTAAGAATTATCTATTCATTTGTCTGCTTGACACTGCGTACTTCTGAAGAGAAAGCCAAAGAATAGTTATCTTATCTCCATATAATGCTATTAGCAAGCATGATTCCACAAATAAAGTCCTGTCTCTAGGGTGTATGATGGGATTGCTTTCAGTATTTCACCACACACCAAAATGGCTTCTATTTGCTCTTGCTACTCTTTCATTTGCCCGTCATTCATTCATTTGTGCCTGCAGCTTACATTCTTGAAGGATCTACTATGGCCTAGGCATTAAGCTTAGCACAGATCATGATTCTGGCCTGACAAAGCCTACAGTTCAACAAGGAACACAGCTCCTACGGTAACTACATAGCTGCAAAGGCAGGTTTGAGGACACCCATGGCGATCTGCCATAAACTTGGGTGGGGTGTGTGTCATGGAATACCTCTTTGGAAGATGACACTGCTTCCTTACATCTTACTCAAAAAATGTTCTAGAAGAAGGCACACAAATACATTAACTTAAACCCTATATCCATTCCAAGGTAAAGTGCACTATGGGAAAAAGGTGATTCTGGACACAGGCAGACATCACTGAAATTCCTGATGTAATCATAGTACCTGAACAGCTCACAGTGGGGGCCATGCCCCATGGGTAAATAGGTCAGTAAACCATGCACAAAGCACACTATTAATCAGCTAGTGCTATCAAGTCATTCTGATGTTGATTTACGTGTGCGCTTCAGCATTTAAAATAAACTTCACTTCCCATACAGAGTTCTGTCTTCATAAAAGATCCACAACTAGAAAAAGTCAAAATATCCATTTGACAAACACTATGATGTCAGTGGCTTTTCTCTGATCACACGGTTATCAGGAATCATTTGTGTATACAATGGGGGAGGAGTCCCTGTACCAGACTGACTCTGGCATGCATAAACATCGGCAACAGGAAGAGCCGGTACACCGTGCTCAATCACACCCTCTCACAGTAATTGGAAAAGAATCTGAAATAGGTGGTTGGTTTTTTTTGTTGTTTTTTTGTTTTTTTGGTTTTTTTGCAAAGGGTAAACTCACTTAAGGTATTAAGTGATTTTCAAGTCATTAGGTGCCTGTCTGAGGGTGCAGGCAGAGCCTTTTAGAGACAGCTAGAATTCACTTTACCACTCACTCAACACCCAATTCTGCAATGCCTACAGGACAGTTAGCCCTGAATGCTACATTGCTGGATACTTGGGCTGCTGGTCGTGTATCTGCAGGGACAGTCAGCAAAGCCTGGCCTTCCAGGAGCTGCTTCTCCCTACTGGACTTTACCGAGAATTCTGTAGTCCTGTGAACAATAGCCCATTTCCCATTTTGGTACAATACCTACATAAAAACGTTAAAAATACATATGGTTTGTGTTTCTAAATTCAAAACATAAATAATTTTACTAAGTTCTGAAAAAGGAACAACTCTTTGTTTTTGTGGGGTAGGGTGAGGGAAAGGGAGAGGGAGTAAGCCGGCGTGTGTGTGTGCGTGCGTGCGCGTATACGTCTCACCGTGTAACACTGTTTAGCCCAGAACACAGAGACACCTGCTTCTGCCTCTGCCTCTGTGTGCTAGGATTAAAGATGTACAACACTATGTCCAGATGGGACCACTTTAGTGCTGGGGAGAAATGGCGGTACAAGAGCAACAGTTAGCCTAAGGTCTTACAAAAAGTTGAAGACCTGAGACAAAGTTAACGCCTTCACCCTACACTTGACCCCACATACCAAGCACTGCTGTCTGCCTGGGATAAGGGACCTGGAGAAACTTCCTGAAGTTACTGCCCACGGGGTCAAGTCCCATTTGATTCACTCTACTGACCTGAGAGAGCAGGGAAAGCTCACAGCTTGGACAATACCACATGTCTCCTGGGCAACCCCTGAGGCGTCTTTGGGCACCCAGAGGTGCCAGACTGTTGGGAGCTTGGCCTGACTGATGAAGGTGACAGCATACTGACCTTCCATAGGTAGAGAAAATTTCAGCTCCTGTCTTCAGACCCCAGTGCAGAGATTTTCAAAGACTTCCTCTGCCTAATCTCCACTAGAGCCCTTGATTTCCCTAAGACCCTCATATCATGTGTGTGAGCTGAAAACCTCATGAATGAAGTAGATCACGGAAGTAAATTCTGCAGCAGCCAACGGCCTGAATAAGACAGAGGGTCAAGATTGCTCCAGATCAATGCTTCAATGATTACTCAGTGATACTCAACCTTCCTCATTCTGTGACCCTTTAAGTGGTTCCTCATGCTGTAGTGACTCCCAACCATAAAATTATTCTGTTGCTACTTTATAACTTTCCTACTGTTATGAATCATAATGTATTTTTATTTGTTTTTCAAGGCAGGGTTTCTCTGTAGCTTTGGAGCCTTCCTTGGAACTAGCTCTTGTAGACCAGGTTAGCCTCAAACTCATAGAGATCTGCCTGCCTCTGCCTCCCAAGTGCTGGGACTAAAGGCATGCGCCACCACCGCCTGGCCTATGAATCATAATGTAAATAAATACTTGATGTGTAACTCCAAAGGAGCCAAGACCCACAGGTTGAGAACCACTGCTCTAGCTTGATGCTTCTTAACGTCAAAGAAAAATACATCACCCAAATTCTAAGGGGCTCTAGGTCAGGGAGAACGTCCCCTATACTGATATTCATAAGGAGAACTAACTCTAGATCACTTTTGATGATGACGATGCAATGGCAGCCCGAGGAGCCAAGAAGGTGAAGAATGGACTGAGAACTGAAGGAAATTACACTCCAGGCCATGTGACTGAGCAGAAATGGAGGCCCCAAGAGTAGCCAGTATGACTTACATCCGTTCAAGAGAGAAGAGAGTCCAGAAAAGACACAACCACACTTGTAGGAAGATTGAAGGTGTGGTTGCTCACACAGCCCACCAACTGCTTTGTGGATAGCTCGCCCTTTCTAAAGGCTTGCAGAAGTGATCCAGTGTAGCCCCATCACAGGGTGATGCAATTACTGAAGTAGGTCTCTGTCACATCCTTGTCTGGCTCACCTGAGTTCAGTATATCTAACATCCAGGGGGCACAAACACACTTAAAAGTTAACTGAGTGAAAGAATGACCTATTGTGACACAGCGGCCACAATTCAAAGGCACAACTAGGGCATAATAAGCATTAACCATGTGCACGTAGAGAAAAAGGTGACAAGGAAGGGAATAATGGTATGGGGGGGGTAGGGGCTTAACTAGTCTGAAGACAGCACTGTCCATCCTGGAACTGTTCCATTTGATTTAGGGAAAGGAGACCTAACTTAGAGCTAAAACGTTTGTTTTTATCATTGTCCAAGCTGACGTGAACTAGGGTTTTCTTTATATTTTGTGTTCCAAAGACTTTATCTCCAAGTCAACTTCTATCTTAAAAACCTATGGATAAGTGAGGCATGCCTGTAATCCCAGAACTTGGAGGTAAAGACAGGAGAATCATGAGTTCAAGGTCATCCTCAGGTGAGTTTGAGGCAAGCATGGGGTACCTGAGATCATCTCAAAATGAATACATACATACATATAAAACAAAACAATCCCCTATGATTCAATTGCAATTATAGGATTCCACCGAGAAATGCTTTCTAATTCACGAGACATTAGCCTTCAGCACAGAACTTACCAACTTCCTTTTTCCACGTCTAGATCAGCATCCTGTTCTTTCCAAACACTGTAAGAAAAAAAGATGAGCATTAAAACAGAACTGAACACTTTGTATATGTGGACCACCACGAGACACCGCCATGCAGTACCCACTCATGGAGGACAAATGGTCCACAAATTGTCTTCATTGACATAACTGCTACAGTTACAGACACATGCCTGCAACTGCCAAGGTCTGCCACCAAAGGAAGTCAGCATAAGATCTTAATTTCTAGGGACAGGAAGGTTAAAGGGCATGAATCATGAATGTACAACCAAATGCTTGAGCATACACACACCCACTTCTCCGGGCCTCTACAAGTCAGCCATGCTGGGGTACATGGGGAATGAGTATTTCAGCTCAGTAAGATGGCTCACATCTGCCATTGAAGCACTCAGGAGGCTGAACCCCATGACCAGCCTGGGTCAAGGCTATAGAGTGAGACCCTAATTCAAAGGAAAAGAAAAACCAAAACAAATCTCTCTCCAAGCCTCAGCCCAAATTTGCCTCAATTCTCCTGTCTTTGTCAAACCAGGCTGTCTTTTCTTTTCCTTCTCAAGATAAAGTCTCACCCTCGTACACAACAGAGTAAGAGGGCATCAAGCTCCAGATCCTCCTCCTCAGCCCACCAAGCACTGAGCTGCAGGCATGGCCATAAAACCTGCTCCAAGACAGCTCATTGCAATGGCCTGCTTCCCACAATCCGGAGCTTCCTTCTGTAGGTCCACTAACGCAGCCTCTACTACCCAGTCTGCGGCATGCTAGGCCTAAGACGCCCTCAGGACCTGGGGCCAGCATCCCTGACAAGTCTAGGTGCTGATTCTGATGATGCCCATGCCCACTTCACATTCCCCTTTGAAGTTTGAGGGTAAGACAGGAGACCTCCAGCTTGTGTGTAACTGCCTAAAGCCTGTCAGTATCAGGGAGCATAGCTTGTTACTTGCCTTTAGCTGTCTGAATCAAAGTTCTGTTTTAGTAAAATATCTTAAAAGAACAATAAAAATGGTTGAAGGATTTATGTAGAACATGTGAATTCTGAGTTGAGGAATCTGAAGTGGGAAGAAGCAGAAACTGTTTTTTCTATCTTAGCTGTGGCTCTTACACTTTTACAGTATGGATTTTTACCATCTTTCTTCCTGATCCATGGTTTAAAACACCCCCATAGTAAATTTCATTCCCATCAAAAGCATCCCCTTTCCACATGTACAAAACAGAAATTTTGTACTGTCTGAAAAGGTGCAGAGTTAACAGGAGCATCATTGTTTCATTAATCAAAGATGACTCAAAATGAGGGGTGGGGGAGGCGGTGACCACAGGGAAAAGAATTAGAAACTCATGTACTGTCCTCTACAGGTGGGCATTGGAATCATGAACTCACTGCAGACACACAGGAGACCCACCATGGAGGCCCACCTCTATGACTCCCGAGTCATGCTGTCCTGCCCAAACCCTGAAGGTGTCACAGTCTATGACCCCTCTGGAGGCTAACCCACTGGGGATCAATACCATTGAGCTGTGTAACACTGTGACTCTCTGCCTGGGGAACTTTAACTTGGTTCCTGATAACCAGAGAAGGGTAATTCAGGGCCACAAGGACATCTGACTGAAGGTAACATTTACATGAGACACTGGCTTCCTCTGGAACACTTCCACAGAGGTTAGGCCAGTTGGTCTGACTGAAAGGTCATGGCGGAGAGTTTTCTATTTTCAAGGGAATGATTCGTCCTCTGATATAGCGCATTCCAAGCATCCTCACCCTTTCCTGGCATAAGAAGGAAATTTAATACTCTCCCCCCCCAAATACCACAAAATTGCACAACACCAGATGCCCAATCCCTAACAGACTGTGAAGCAGTGCACCTTCCCCGCACAACACTCCAGCAACTGGTACCAACGGGAAAACTGAAAGCCCATTTGGAGCTGGAGCTGCTGGCTCACTATGGCACAATCTCATCCTCATATACAATATATATATATATATATACATATATATATATATACACATACAGCACCATCCAATTTCTTTTTCAGGCTTTAGGAAACAGATGGAGTTAACTAACAAAGAGTCTATGAATCTACAGCCATAAACCCAAAGGGGGATGCCACAGTGTTGACTTCAAACAAGACAGCTTGGCATAGTTTTAGGCATCAGTAGATACCTTGTTTCAAAGATAACATGGATGGATAAAACAAATGTAGAAGAAAAATTGCATGACAGTCCCATCTAGAAACAAGAGCAGCATCTGCCTCTAAAACCACATACTATTTTTCTTCAAAGTTATAATTTTGAAAGTTAGGATATAGAAAGTAACTGTTTAAGTAAAATGGAAACATTTTAATTAAAAATTACCAGCTTTTCTAAGATCATTAAAAAAAAAACCTGACCAACTGTCCTGATTTAATTGTATCCAAGTCTGACTGTAGGAAATCCAAGTTTTAGGTTTCCAGGCTTAAGGCAAGAAAAATCTCCCAACTCCCTGTGTGTGCATGTAGGTAGATATGTATATGTAGATAGAGATGCATATGTAGATGAAGATATGCTTATGTAGACAGAGATGTGCATATGTAGACAGAGATGTGCGTATGCAGACAGAGATGTGCGTATGCAGACAGAGATGTGCGTATGCAGACAGAGATGTGCGTGTGCAGACAGAGATGTGCGTATGCAGAGATGTGCGTATGCAGAGATGTGCATATGCAGACAGAGATGTGCGTATGCAGACAGAGATGTGCGTATGCAGACAGAGATGTGCGTATGAAGACGAAGATGTGCGTATGCAGACGAAGATGTGCGTATGCAGACAGAGATGTGCGTATGTAGGCGGAGATGTGCGTATGTAGGCGGAGATGTGCGTATGCAGACGGAGATGTGCGTATGCAGATGGAGATGTGCATATGTAGACAGATGTGCATATGTAGACAGATGTGCGTATGTAGACAGATCTGCAGAGACAGGGTAACTAACGAAAGTGTACTTGTTCACACATAGAAATAGTTGCTGCCTATTGGGTTGTGGGCTTTGGGACAGTCGGCTATTCTCCATGCTTTTGTTCTTTGCTGTAGCAAAGATAGCCCTGATGTTTTAGATCACAGACCTAACCAAAGTGACCCTGACCCTCTCGTGGAAAAGGCCAAACACAAATACCCAAATATGTGATCTATTGCAGGACTGGAGACCAAAGGACAAACCTGCCAAAGCTGTAGTACAGCCAACCGCTTAAACCATATAACACTCTAGCCCGGGGGTAATGCATAACTATAACAATGTAACCAAGATCTGGTGTGGCAGCACAAGCTTCTAACTCCAGCACTTAGGAGAAGGAGGAGGATCAGGAGTTTAAGTTCACCCTTGGCTTCATGGTGAATTGGACGTCAGCATTTGCTACACAAGACCCCATCTTAAAAAATAAAAAATAAAAATAATAAAAACTAAATGAATACCAAGAGTTATCAGCTTTGAAGTCTCCTGACAGTCAGCTTCCAGCTTTTGTGGACCTGGAGTTTCCAAGCGCCTGGGGTTATCACACCTGAACCTCTCAACAGGCACTCACGGAGAAGTTGGCAGCGGCCTGGGAGTTCTCCAGAGTAGAGGCTGACAGCAAGGTGGAAGATGGAAGGTGAGAAACTGAGGGAGAGACCAGGCTGTGAGAGGAGGTGTAGGCTGAGAAGCCTAGAGTTAGGAGCACACTTCCATAGTGTCTGATTCTCCATCTCCCTCCACCGCCCCCCACCCTGGCCCAGGAGGAGGCACAGAAAGAGGTGCAGCCCGCAGCCCAGAGGCTCTATTAGCCCTGCGCCGAGTCATTTCCATCTCACCCAGCTTGCCGGAAAGTACAATTTTTTACTACTCATTTTGTGATCATTTTTGAGTTTTCCTTTGTCCATACTCTATGTAGAACTAACTTTCCCCTCTGCCATGCACTTACTTTATCATTGTTCTCCTGCTAGACTGGCAGCTCAGGGAGGTACTGAGCACTGAGCCTGAAGCACCCAGGTTTTGGCATGCTGACTCTGCTTATGGACCAGAGAGCAGTGGTGAATGGGGCAGAGACAGAGTGACTAACGAACTGACCTCACTCCTTCCTGTATGAAGAGTGGAGTGCATGTGTGTGTGCGTGCGTGTGCATGCATGTGTGTGCCTGTGTGTGCTCGTGCGTGTGTGCGCGTGCACGTGTGCGTGCATGTGTGTATGTGTGTGTCTGTGTGCACGTGTGTGTATGTGTGTGCCTGTGTGTGTATGTGTGTGCATGTGTGTACGTGTGTACGTGTGTGCATGTGTGTGTGCCCGTGTGCACGCACGTGTGTGTATGTGTGTGCCTGTGTGCACGTGTGCGTGCATTTGTGTGTTGTATGTGTGTGCCTGTGTGTGCACGCGTGTATGTGTGTGCGTGTGCATGTGCATGCATGTGTGTGTGTGTATGTGTGTGTGTTGGAGGGAGAAGCAAAGGGTATAGGAAACAAGTTCCTCTGCAAACTCAACCTACAATTAACTGGAAGACAATTTATCTCTGTACATTTGGTCCCGAGGGTTTATTTTTAAAACAAATGACACACATAATTGTAATATTAAGTTGAGGCATCACCCCAGACCTCTAACACCCCTATATCCAAGAAGTCTGGGATAATTGGAAGGCCCTGGCCTGGGAGCCGTCCTGGTCCAGATTCCAACTCCCAGCCTGCCAAGAGCTGACCCCTCCCCCAGGGAGGGTCAGGACCACTCCCACAGGCTATTTAGGCTTGTGCAGAAAAGGAACACGTGGTTTCGGGTTTACATGTGCTTTTCTCCCCACCATGCTGTCTCGATCCACCAGAGAGTGCCACATTTATTAAGCGCGGATATTTTAATTTGGCCTAGTCTGGTTTGATTGGAGTTTCTTGCGTCGGCCAAGAGACTTTTATTAAGATTAAACCAAACAATACTATTGGGAAATCTTGCTTCTTTTTCATGAATCATTTTTGATGATTCTTTTCATGTTTTTTTTTAAAAAAAAGATGATTAAACTCAACACTATGCACTAAAATATATGAGTAATAAAAAATAAAATAAATAATAAAAAGGTGATCAAGGAGGCTAAAAAGATGGTCCAGTGGATAAAGATACCATGTAAGTCAAGAAGACCTGTATTCAAATCCGAAGCACCCACACGTGTGCCTGTAATCCCAGCACTGAAGGGCGGGAAAAGGATGATCCCAGGAAAACAGAAAGACTTAAGATAGAGATCCTGTCTCAAACAAACAAAAAAAGTGGAACGTGATAAAAGAAGATGCCCAACATCCTCCTCTGACCTCCTCATGCTCATACATGGGTTAGCACATTCACACACACACACACACACATGACTGAGTCACTGAAATTCACTCAACTACTACCATAAACATATCTTGTATGTGACGGAGATTTAAGGGCCATGAGAAATTCAAGCATTATTTAGGCTATTTTTAAAATGGGATACTGAGAGGAAAAGGAGGTGTGCTTTTTCTGTCATAGTGTCTTCTTCATTCCAGTCTCAACCTTTTCCACTACTTGCAAAAGGTTTAAAATATTCATTGAGCTGCCAAAGCCATCTACACATTACTGGACACACGGTCAGATCTGAATGGCTTCCTTCTGCTGCAGCAATCACAGCCCTATCCAATCACAACTAAAATGGGACCTCAGAGCTAGCTGTATGTGGTGTGATGTCAGTGGCCACAGGGAATAAAATAGCCATTTGATAGCAACTTCCCTATCAAGCCTGTCAAAGGGGACAAGTGTTCCTTCAGTTATTTTTAAGGTCCAAAGCACAAAACAAGACCAGGCAGGGCCAGACTCTGCTGTGATCCCACAGAAAGCTGAGCCACAGACAGAACACACACAAGCTCTTCAATGCTCTCCAGTGTGGGGTGGCCCTGGCTTACAGCCGGGGGACCAGGAACAGGCCCACTCTCACAGTGGGCTCCCCAAGGCCTGTGCAGCTGCAGACAGACACACAGTGTCTGAAATCATCCATGTCCATGCCCTTGATTGCCTGTGTGCCCAACAGCTGGATGGAGCCTCAGAGACAAGTCCCAGCTCAGACAAGGACCTGTATAGCAGGGTTTTCCTCAGCATCCCACTTCCCTAGGAAAAATGACTTTCCTCTAACCATTCATTCTGGCCCCAGACTAGCTCCTCCTAGACTGTGCTAGATATACAGACCTAACAAGGTTCAACCTCATGACAACTGCTGCCTCTTCTCCTGACTTCCTCACCTTGTCCAGGAACAGTGAATGACTAAGTGTGAGCCTAAACGGTGACTTGGGCCAGTGACAAATTGGAGCATAATGATACGGCACAGTGGCATCAAGGGGAAAGCCTAGACTGTCATGGAGGCAAAGGTGGCCAGGGAATGCCTTGAGTCTCTCATGCGTGGAATAGGACAGAGGGTTCAGCCAATGCTGTGTGTGCTCACATATTCTTTGTTTATGTAAGTAATATTTACTATGTCTCCTAAAAAGGTGATATATACCTACTGATAACTTTGGGGAATACAGAAGTTGGGGGCTGGGGAGGTGGCTTAGTTGCTGAAGCTTTATGAGCACAAAGACCGGAGTTCAACCCCCTCCCCCAGAACCCACACTGAAGAAACAGCTGGGTATGGTCGTCATGCTTCCAATCCCACAGCTGGCTAGACAAAGGAACACAACACCTGCGGCTCACTATCCAGGCAACCGAGTCTCTTTTAGGAGTACCAAGCCCTAGAAAATGGGGTGGTCACCATTTCTGTGAGGACACTTGAGGCCACAGTTCATGCGCGCGTGCGCGCGCGCACACACACACACACACGGAACCCGTGTTATGCTGGAGTTTTTTTCTTTCCAGCCAGTTTTTCTATGCACATGGAAATACAACATTTATTGCTAACACCTGCATCCTGCACACCGCAATGGGGAGCACACGTTTTCCCACCAAGGGAACCAGTAGGAAAAGTATACCAATTAAGAACAATGTACTCCAACACCAACTGCAGAGTGAATTTCCATTAGGAAAGAGCAAATTGTGGTCTACACTACCTAATGATGCCTCTCATCACTGACCTACCGAGTACACTCTAAAATAGAAAAGTTTGGTCCAGGGAAAAAGCCTTTGACTAGCAAACAAAGTTCTATCCCTAGCCCTGCTATTTATGCGCTCTGTGATTGGGCACGTGGTGCAGCAAGGGTCACATGCTAAAACCCACAGGGCCAGGCAGATATAAATATGCAAAGCAGGTGAGATGAGGCTGGGATGAGCTAAAGAGCTTGGCCCCTTCCCAAGGGGTCAGTCATACATGGCCCCACTCGAGGAGACAGCTGTCATTAAACAGTTCTTTAAATCTAAATTTTCATGTAAAACTGCCCTATTATGATTCTATGTGTTAAAAATGTAATGTCTACAACACAAGGACTGTTGTCTAGATTTCCCTTTCTGTTGGACAGGAATTTGAGTGGCACCTGCTCATCCATGGAGATTTATTAAGAGCATAAAGGAGGCTTGTACAGTCTTATGCCAAAATAACCCAAGTACACTCAAAGGCATGGAGCGGAGCGACACAATCCCCCATATCGGCTTAATATCCAGGATCAACTACACAGGGTCGGACGTTTGGTGGAAACGTTTGAAAGTAGACATGTGTGCACTGGCTTGTAAATGTAAGATCCCCAGAGGATAAGTATGGCCAACTGGTGATTTAGGATCAGCATGGAGAGCTCAAGCCTGTCTGGAAGGCTCTGCTAACAAATGTAGTAGGGAGGCAGGCAGTGCAGGCAACCAGCTCAAGAGGAAATGCAGAAACGGGAGCAGAAAGCAGGGCTAGAAGCCAGGGAAGAGGGGTGAAGGGAGCATGACAGGTGCATGTTTTAAATAGCAGCCACATTAAAGCAGGCAGACACGAAAACCCAAGAACTGACCAAGGAACGGTGTCAACAAAACACCAGATGATACTGGGTGCAGCAAAAACTGCATTAGTATATTAGTAAGCCAAGAGCTAGTTACAGAGGTTTCACACACACACATGGATCTTTACTACAACACACACACACACACACACACACGGATCTTTACTACAACACACACTGCCCTACATTTTGCACTGTGCCAGTTCTGTATCTGTCCCTTTTAGCCTACTTCTATCAGTCTGTCTTCGCTAAAATACATTAGTTGCTATGGCAACAATGTCATAGTGTGTAAAACCATTTACTGTCCTTGGAAAGGCATTCATGATAAAACTGAACAGTGGCATGCTTAAAAAAGAGAAGCAACAGAAAACAGTCGTTCAAGAGTAGTCTCAAAATTACAACTTCAAAGAATCCTCTCTCCCAGTGTCCAATGTCCCTAGCAGCTTTTACACGCCACACCCCCCATAGCCCAGAGGAGCACCCTACCAACTTATATAGGGCACGTGTGCCTAACACAGGCTCTCATCTAGTGTTGCTGCAAACAATCCGCTCGCTTTAGCTCACACTTAGGTGGAAAAGGGCTGAGGATGGCAGGAGCAGATGGATGCATCATCTTAGGGTGGTCCAGGTACAGCCTGCTCTCTTAACCGTCTTCAGAGATGGAACTAGCACTAGAAACCTAGAGATGGGGACCTGAATTTCCTTACCATCGTAGATACAAAGTACAGAAAATGCATTCAATTTTTTCTTCTAATTTCAAGTCAAGCTTACCACATTAGAACAATGTACAGGAACCAAGCATGGTGGTGCACACTTGTAATCCCAGCCCTTTAGGAGCCAAGGAAGAAGGCTCTTGAGTTCTGGGCCAACCCGAGATACATAATGAGACCTTGTCTCAAAAAACTTTTTCCACTCTTCATTTCAGTTTTTGCTAGTTTTTTTTTCTCAAGAGAAGTTAGAAATCTCAGATTTTGTATAAAATTGTTCTATTTAAAAGCATGAGTCTAAGTTGGGTGGTAGCGGTACACGCCTTTAATCCCAGCACTTGGGAGGCAGAGGCAGGCAGAATTCTGTGAGTTTGAGACCAACCTGGTCTACAAGAGCTAGTTCCAGGATAGGCTCCAAAGCTACAGAGAAACCCTGTCTTGAAAGAAACAGAAAAACAACCAAACAAACAAACAAAAAAGCTAAGTCTATATTTTTTAAATGTGCTGTAGACAACTTAGTTCAATGCCTCTGGATATAGAGAAACACATATGGGAACACACACGCACAAACTTAGCAAGACTCATACGTTAGTTACACTGACGAAGAAAGCAACATGTATGTGTCAGAAGACAGCCGGTCTATGTTCTGTCATGGAAGACACTGAGGAAAAGGACATGGCCGGGAAAGACTTTAAAAGCTCACTCTGCTCTTGGAGAAGTAAGACTGGGTAAGAGAGTAGGAAAAGACAGGAGAATACGTCTGTAGGGACAGTGCACAGTCAGTGACAGCGGAAGACAAAGAGCAGGCGACCGTCACTCGGGGTGACCATCTACCCAAGCTCTTTCACGTCAAACCCCACCTGTTATGGTGAGTATCACTGAAGCCACCCGGCCTGGGCTTTGTCCTCTGACTATGCTCATGGTGTTCTGATACAGAGCTGCCCACCAGTGAGACAAACGGCGCAGTAAAGGAAACATTGCTCCAACAGTGACAATCCACCTTTCCAATCATGTCAAGGGCAGTACCTTTCTTTCAGTGACAACATACGGGCTGTTCACCACGGGCTCACAAAAGTCTCTTGGCCCAGAGAAACTCAGGTCGTCTTGACTAGCAGTGGCACAAGGATTCCAGAGTGCTGCTCCTGTCAGGGGCTGCCACCAGGCCACACCCATGCTGAGCCTGGGATGCACAGAAGAAACCTAGCTAGAGGAATTCCGAGGAAACACAGCTGGACATTCAGTATCTGCAGGAAACAGATCTACTGCGGAGTTTTAAGAACTGGCCTCTCTCCTTACAGCTCTTCTGCCATTTACTGAATGCTTGTGCTTTTTGTAATCTTCCAGGATCTTCTCTGCCACAGAGGCAAAAGAACATGAAAGTTTAACTTTTTAAATTTAAGCACTGCATTTCTGACTTTCTTTTTCATGCTGGCAAATTCTACTGCTGAGCTACACACCCATCCCCAAATCTTGTTTTCCAAGAAAGTTGAAAATATATGTGAATTAGCACGAAAAGCGTGTTGGTATTTTCTATCCACTGTGGAGATGCAGTGTAACATCCCCAACTAAAGTTAGTCACACATCACCAATCAGCTAGAGAAGCATCACTCGTGACTTCAGATGCCAGCAGCTTCACCCATGTACCTGCAGGAGATCAACAATCTTAACACTGCGGTAAACACCGTTCTCTTAAAGCAAATGATCTGTTCTAAACTGGTTCTGCTTATGTCGAGCTTTTCTGTGTTTTTCTGTGTGTACGTGTGTGTGATGTGAAGTCAAAGTTTTTGAATACATTACCTTTCTGAGAAGAAACGCCTTCATCAACAGTTAAGGGATTCCAGGTTTACGTTACTATTTAATTGTGAATTTTAAAGACGGAGTAATAGGAGTTCCCATATATTTCATGGGGCCAGAATAAACCTCCTAGAAGTTTCACCTGTCACAGGTGAGCTGTCTGTCGTTGTTAATGCTGCTGTAAAGGTAACACATTCTACACAGTGCTGGGGGCCGGTGGCAGCCAGGATCATAAATTATGACCGTGCCTCCACACCTGTCAAGAGAGATAGTTTATGTTGGGGTCCAGTCCAGCAAAGTAATTTATAGTCTAAGCTGCCAGCAGCTCCTGACAACACAGGAGATGAAATGACTTCTTGCAGCAATGACAGAAGTGTAAATTTTGTGGTGTTGAAAACCACGGGCTTGCTTTTCAAATCATTATGGATCACCAAGTTACTTAAATTTTGGTTATGACATACCTAATTCATACCTGCATGTTCAAGCAAGTGGCTAAATTCTAAATACAAAAGGAAATGAGGTTGTAGAAATTGACAGCTCAAATATATACTCCCATTTAGAAAAGTTGATTGACATTTTTTGTTGTTGTTGTTGAATGCCAAACACACTTCCCAGGAGCACACTTTCTCTTTTGCGTGGCACACATATGAGAAGCCACACTGACTCTACATGGTGCACCATAACACTGTGATTGACAAGCCCTCTCAAGTTGAGTGTATTTTGCTCCCAACAGTTCGAAATCTCTGAAGAAAGCAGTAAACAGAGCATAGAATGGCTTCAGCTCAAGGCTGAGCTGACTGTAGTCATAACGAGAGTAAGGCAAATGTGCAGAAGATGATGAAGCCTGTCCCAGTGACAGCAAGAAAGGAAACTGAGTACATGAGCCGAGGAGAACTTGAAGAGCCTCCAAGACTCAGCTGAGACTGTACCATGCTATCTGGGACTATCTTGCTGTGAAACAAGCTTTTGACAGAGCTCCTGGTTTTAACCGGATAAAGTTTATGCTCTGCACTAGGATTAAGTGACTCAGAGAAGACCAAGGTCCTCTATCACCCAAGACAAAGCATTCAGAAGGACCACAGAATAACTTAGCTTGCTACATTGTGTATTGTAGGTATTTGTAGGAGGTAGCAATTCCAAAATGAGGAGAAAAGACCTGTAAAACTATTGGGCAAAAAAAAATGTTTACACACTTCATTATGGGGGAAAAATGTTTGGGAAGAGCCTCCCTTTAATAGAATTTGCTCTGAGCACATCCAGGAAATGCATCTGTAGAGAGAGCCACTTTCTCAAGTAGAAATACTATGGTGTACACATAAATGCTACTCACAGGTGCCTACTTCAAGGTCTAATCATAAATGTAATTCTGGAAGGATTGCAATAACTTCATGAGAAAATTAGAAACAACTCGTTCTTCATTTAAAAAAGATACCGGTGAGGTTGAGTCCTGAGAACTGGCTGGGGTGAGGAGCAGAGAACGCCACTCTACATTGCTGCTAAGTCACAGGAACTGCTTCTCCAGTGTGTATGGACCCATGATGGTAAGCTTTAAATGAAACTACCTCACAAATGCAACTTTTTAACTTGCCAACACACACACACACACACACACACACACAGTTCTGGAGCTGTATTTAGAGACTCTTTTCAACCACAGAACCTCACCTCTGGCTCTCCTGGCTCTTCCTGACAGACAAGGGAGAACAGGAGATGGATTTATGGCCTGAGATTAGCTCCAAGTGCTACAGCGATTTTCTGGCAGGATAATCCACAAGCGAGCGCTGTCTCGTCAGGCAGCTCCCACCACCCCTCCGAGCGGCACATGCTTTTAAAACAGGCCTAGAGATTTCCCTGCAAACATTGCTAGGTATTTCAGTTCACACAGGTTCTCAAACACATCTTCCTAAATGCAGCAGCATCCTCGTATGCATGTCAGTGAGGAGGGAAATGTAATTAAGAAGAGTTTTTCTCCCTCTCATCTGAGTGTTCTGGAAAGTACTTATGAATTAGACTTGGAAATGAAGCCCTGCATAACGGATGCTTTATTTAGTACATGGGGATTGAATAAAAATGAAGGGCATCTCTCTAGTATTTGGGGACACCATTTCTAGCACTTTTCCCATTTCTTTTTAAAATACTGAACTAGAGGAACACATAGTAAAATTTCTCCTCCAACGCCCAACATCAGGGCAAATCTGAGAAAGGCTTGAACTTCTAAGTACATTTCCCTGACCTCAGCTCCTTCCTTCCACAGCACTGATAAGAACCCTCAGCAGCTCAGCCTGGAGAGCCAAGCCCTCACTGCACTCTGTGGTTCCAAGCATTCAGCTCTAGCCTTAAGGGCAGAACATCTCACGACTCGCTCTAAGTAAGCCTGACACAGGTATCCTGAGCCATGACTTCCTCAGAGGAGTGTTCTTTAAGAGGGAATTCCTTGCCCTACCTCAAAGTAAAAATAGAGCCTAACTGCTCCGGCTTGCGGTGCACACTCAACCATGTATTTTAAAATATGCTGTTTTATTTCTCAACGGTTGGATTCAACTAAATTATTAACATTACATTTCTGCTTATGACGGAAAAATATAATCTTGTTACAGTCTCTTAGGAGTTAAGACTTTGGTTGCTATGGGCAATTAGCCAATCAAATTCACCTCTCAAAGCCACTCCTTCCTTTCCCCTCTTCCCTCCAGGGAAAGATGACAGACCATGGCAATGATGAGGAGGGGGTTTGGTACACGCGCTAATGGCCCCTACAGAGTATTTCTTCCTTTTGTCTTTGGGTGTGGGCATGGGTCTACCGACACATTGGTCAACTCCTCACTAGAGTCTGGCAGTATCTGCAGCCACGAGCTCAGCCAGCCTCTAGGGGTGAGACCAAAATACTGCCTTCTCCCAACCCTTCACTCAGGCCCCAGAATTCTCAGCAGCTCCACACCCACTCAGAATGTAGGAGTGACTCTCAGGATTATCCCTATGTCATGTGTAAGCTTTGGGGAACCAGGAGGGGACATGCTCCAGGCCTGGTTCGGCCTAAATGTGTCCATGGCAGGCACACTTTAAGGTGGTTTCTTCCCCAGAGTTCTACACGGGTAACAGGGCGCACACATTCCTCTGCCTGCTGGGGTTGTTCCACTCATCTGGAGCTACAAATGTCTGAATGACCCCTTAGATGAATCTGAGGAAGGGGCATTGGGTCTCAATGACCATCCATCCCTTAAGTCAACTTCTCTGAGTCTCTGTAAGCTCCTCTCACTAACCCAGGCAAAGATTTCTCCTTTCCACCTAGAGGGGAACAGTCATGCAACCTCCATTCATGAGTTTCACATATGCATGCCTGGCCTTCAGAGGTTTGGTTCCTGGGGACCCACAGTTATTTTCCTTCTTACAAAGTCTGCCTCTTAAATGGAGACAGGCTAACCCTGGTCCCTAAAACCCTTGAAAGGCCTGCTTGAACATCAACAGCTAAGCAAAGCGCTCTTGTCCTTGGCTATGTATGCTCTGTCCTCACCTTAAAGTAAAAGGATCCTTAGCCTTCAACGGGGGAGAGTCCCAAGGCAGTAGGAATCAGTAGAAATAGAAAGAAAACTGAGCATCAGTTAAAAATATGATTCCCGCTAATCCAGCTGCTCATGTTACAACATCTCCAGGGGTCCAGAACACTCATTAAGGATAAAAGCAACACATGTATATATCCTCCTTTCAAAACATTTATAAACATTTGAACCAGGGGCAAGAAGGACCAAAGGCTTTCAACTCTCATGTTCTCTGCATCTGGTAGCCTTACTCTCTACCAGGTTTCTACTGCTGAGGAGAAATTCATTGAAGAGTCACCCTTGCATCAGCATCTAGCTGGAACCATCCACCTCCCTGGCTTTCCTTATTTGAGAGCCTCTTTACCTTTTCTCTTCCAACATACCTACTGGGCTAACTCCTTAGAGATCAGGCTCGTCCTTATTCCCAATTCAAGCCTAGAACCCACCCCTGAGCTCTACTTTCAGCTAGTTCAACAGATGCTTTCTTTAGTTTCTTAGAACACCCTGCCACTTAATTAGTCAAGTCAGTACTGAATCCTAGGTCACCACAAGGCCAGCTTTCCCATTCCAAAGTCAGAAAACTACTCTGAGAGGAACCATTAAAAGCCTCCAAGTTCCAATGGAGTGCCAATGCAGATTCTCCTGATCCATCTAGTCACAAGCGATCCTGAAGCTGAGCGGTCTTTGAACCTTTCCTAGTCTTTCCAAGCCCTCTTCTATTCATTCCTCCACCTCTTCCTGCCTCGCTGACAGCTCCCTCATTAGTAAAGAGAATGGGCATTGGAGGCCAGATGGAGGCTTGGGAAGAGCAGACCATCTTCCTTCTCAGGTCTGAGGAAAAACTGTTGCAGGGACAGAGACAAGGTGTTTCACCCAGTGAAAAGATAACGTTCATCCCAGTGAGAGAGATGAGGAACAGGCAAGGCAGTCAGGCTTGCCTTAGATGTAGCAGACTGGGAGCTCAATCACTTCCGTATGCAGGACTTTTCCCCGTGGTGTAGTCTGAGTGGGAGCACTGTCACGTAAGGTGTGGAACTGTGGCCTTACAAGCAGCAAGTTCTCTGGAACACACTTGGAAGACATGAGCTGCCAGCTCTCCATTTCCAGGGTAGATCGGAATGGATAGATTAATGGACAGACTGGAATGGAGAGATTAATGCACAGATTGGGCTAGATAGATTAAATGCTCCCAACACCTTACAAAGCAGCTGGCTGAGGGTTCTTAGATTCTTCTCAGGCATCCCTCATTGGCTTCCACAGAGGAACTCAGCCTCCAAAGGAACTATCTCCAACTCCAGTCATCCGAAAACAAGAGTATGTTCACTAACGGTAAACTAGTAAGAATTCCTTGGTCTACTGTACTTAGAAAGAACAGGGCGAGGTGTGGTCCATTCTCTATGTTTCTATCCCAGTGGCAGGCAGGGTAAGAAAAGGATCAAAGAATTTTCACCCAAGAAGATGGAACACAGAATTCAAATTATCACCTGAAAACAGAATGTGAATTCTGAGGATCCAGGGGCAAGAGGATTATCTGAGGTACTGCCCACACGAGGGAAGTTTTTTTTAAGATACATCTCCATCAAGAAGTATTACTGAAAACATGCAAGAACACTGTAACCAGCAAGCACATTACATGCACAGCAATCATTTAGACCGGTGCTACTAAAACTGACAGCATTGACAATGGCACAGAAGTGGCTGAGCATGAACAAACTGGGTAAATCAATCAAGCGGGGACATTATATGCCAACAAAGGGTGAAGAGCAGTGTGTGACCACCTCCATGCAAACCAGGGGAAAGGAAATGTTTAGATCCTAGACTGCGTGCTGAAAGCAAGCAAAACACCCCACCTCCACATCCCAAAGACCACAAGAGCATTCCAAGCAGCAATGAACACCGGGCATGTTCCCTTTCACTTCTGCAGCTACCCTATATCCAGAGAAAATGTTCTTCTTTCTACCCCCCAGGCGCATGAAACCAGCACTCAGGTGAGGGCTGGCTAGGGGAAGCCATTAATGAGGAACCCGGGCTCAGCTCACAGGTGGTTCAGAGGGCTGTTGTGTCTTCTGTTACAAAAATGACTAGCTTGGTCCCTCCTGTCACCATGGAAAACAGTTTATAAAAAGTTCATTTCCTACCATTCTTTTGATAGACATACAAAAAAGAAAAAGAAAAAGATAGGCTGAAGCTGAGCTACAGCGTCAAATCCTTACTTTGCAGGACCTTAAATCTAGTATTAAACCCTCCTCCCCTGAAGAGGGGATTCTTCAGATGAAACCACGTGGAGAAGGCACCCCCACAGACAAAGCTGCCTTCCATATGGCTGAGGCAATGCAGTCCAGTGTGAAGTCCGGGAATAGGCAGGTACGCGGTGGGGAGGCTGAAGGGCACAACACTTGTACCCAGGCGGCCCCTTCTCTTCCACGGCTCACTACGCAACCTTCCAGCCTCCTCCAGCTGTGAGACCATTCTGTCTATTCTCCCTGGTCTGGCACGTCACTCTGCAGTGTGGAGACCTCTCCTCTGTGTGTTATCTCTCCTCTGCCTCTGCAAACTATGCTGATGAGAACCTAATGGCAGAGGGGGAAGACCTAACCACGTTCCTGACCACCTGAAATCGTCAGCAAAAAGCTCAAACTTCTGAATAGAGTTCTTTAAACACATACCGTTCTCAAGATATGGTGGGTCACGAGCAGTCTAGGACAGCATGCTACATCTACTCCAGAGTCAGTAGGGAACGCATCTTCTGCCACCAGAACACCCGGAAGCTCAACGCTTAGGAAGATGCCGGTCTAATAACATGATAGCCAGGAAACCAGATGCACCCCAGACCTTGCTCCAAGCTCTTCAAGAGAGGCTTCTACTGAACTTCTGCTCATGAGGGACACCACTATGAGTTGTAAGTGGACAGAGCAAAAGATTGAACAGTCAACTGTATGCGGGCACAAAAAGGACCAACAATTTCTTGAAAAGACAGGAGTCCCACGTAATGACTTCAGGAAACTGAAGAGCTGGTCTTAGCTAAATTAGCAGTTGTTACCTTGCGGAAGACATAAAACTCTTTGAACTTTGGATTTCTCATGTCAAGTTCTAACTAGTAACACCAGACATCATGTATTAGGAAGCAACCCAGAGATATAAAAGGCAAATGTAAGAAAATGAAAAGATTGGGACTCCAGCTGGGCCTTGACAAACGGGGAGAATTCTAAGGGAAATGGAAGACTAGGGGTCTGGGAAAGGGGACTAACTGCAAGAACACATGAGCCGTCCGTGTTGAAGATGTAGTAGGTGGACAGATATCTCGGCTAAGGAGTGAGGAGAGCCGAGCTGGGTTTAACTTTAGAGGAATGCATGAGGAGACCATGGAGGCTTTGAAGGCCGTGCTCAGGAATCTGGGTTTTTGCCTCCTACTCAGTGGGTTGTTAGCACGTGGGAGGAAACAACATTACACTGGCTCTCGTTGACAAGGACAAACGCCTAGCTACTAATCCAGAAGCAGGGGACAGAAGCAAACGTTCTTTGAAAGCCAGAGTCAGAAGGATACATATTCCAAGGAGGACAATGAACTGGTGCAGAACAACACTGTCAGGGAGGAGATGATGGTAAGCAGTAAGAATTACAAAACGTTCCCTGATAAGCCAGCTCCAGAGCCCACATCTGAGAACGGTAAGGTGCTGGGTTTGCATTTCTTGGTGAGAAAATAAACTAGACCAAAGTGACACCCTCCAAACTGAGAGAATAACCAGAGAAACTGTGAACAGAAACCAGCACTTCTTAAAACATTCTTATGTGACTCACGTGCCGAAATTAAAATAAAATTAAAACAAAAAAATCAAATATTACTCATGTCAGTATTTGAAAACATTATGACTTTTAACAGGTGTGGGAATGAAGGAACTCCCTGACGGGCTTTTGCCTCTCAGTGGAGATTAAACTGGCAGGTTGTCACAGACATACAGACCCGATCACTTTTTCTGGGGTTAAAGGGAGGACTGGGGAAAGTTTCCTGGGCTATGTTGTAGGAAAGGAGAACTGGCTCGTTTTAAATGTTCCGTTAGAGCCCTACTTTTCAATATAAAGCAGATGGACTCCTTACACAACTTCTAAAAACCTGCTATTTTGGGGTGCCTCAAAGATGGAAGCTCTGAACAAAATACAGAGTCAGAATTCATTAGATAAAATCCCACAAGCATTCAAGAGGAACAGAGACTTAGAAACCTCCAAAATGCCAAGAGGTCTTCTTGTGGCAGAGGCCAAGGCTCCCCAACTCTGGCTGGGGGGGTCATTTCCAACAATTCCTACCTGCTCCCACACTACACTCCCTGTAGTCCGTGCCTTCCAGAAGCTCCTCCTCCTCTATTCCCATGTCTCCTCGCGGCGAAAGAGATTTCAAAGGTGTCTACCCTGGCTGTTCTGTTGAAATCAGAAAGTGGCCTGGGAACAGGGCTTCCAGCAGGGCCCCCCGTACTCTGCAATCACTGACACAGTGTTCTTTTCTGGTTTCATTACCTGTCTGCTGTTCTGCAGGGGTGGATGGAAGGATGAAAGGGCTGATGTTCAATACAGTAGCTGTGTATGGCCTGGCAGCTGCTGGGTACAGACTCTCCCTTAGCAATCTCTTTTGAGAGAGGGGACAAAAGCAAAAGAAAACACAGACAGCAGAGCCAGACCACTTGGGTTCAGATCCCCAGCGCTGCCACTTTTTAGCCTTGACAAAAATCACATAACCTCTCTGCTTTGGTTTTCTTGACAAGTGGGGCTAATCATGTCATGGAATAGAATAGTACTGTATGCTACCCTGGCTAAGCACCCCCATATAGCCCTGCCTTGCCAAGGGCTTACGTGTCGCTGTAAAAGTCCAGTACTCCCTGTCCCCCACCCATCTGACTCCCTCTGCTACATATGAGTCAGGCCACGATGAGGGTGGCAAGCCAGCGCTGTGGGATCTGAGGTGAGGGAAGGGTGAAGGGGGCTTCTCGGAGGAGAGTGCTCAGTGGCTACATCAGGAGTGAAGTTTTCACACTGGGGTAGAGGTGCCTGGCTGCCCCCTTTGCCGAGCAAAGGCAAAGAGGCGAAGTCTAAAACAGCCTTCAGAAGCAGGAAGCACCCAGGCCCGGCCTCACTAGCTATTAGCTGTGTGACACACACGCACAGGTGACCTCACAGCTTTGAGCCTCGGTCTCTCCGTGTGACTAATGCAGACAATAACATTGTTGTGATTTAAAAAAACGACTGTATGTAGAACGGCAAGCACAGGCCTTCAGGGTTCAATAAAAGGCTGGTGTTATCTGGCCAGCATATTCAGACAAGAATGAGAAGCTGTGGTAAGCTGTGCATATTTTTTATCACCAACATTTTTTGATACAGGACCAAAACATGTTAATTCTCAGGAAAAACTTTTGGAACAGGAATAAGTGATGAGCTAAGCCTTTCTGATACTGTAACTTTTTCTTTCTCACAAAAGTTTACAGGCAATAGGTGCCCAACATCTGCTTTCCCAAGACAGCACGGTGTTGCTTAGATAGTGGGCATACTAATGCAGAATGGGATCTGTACTTCCTAAATGCACCCCAGGAGACCAAGGTGGCCTCCCATCCCAAGGGAGGTACAGAGCCGGCCCTGTGGAACCAGCTGGAGACCAACAGAAGCGTTCTCATCCAAATGTCACAACTCCGAGTCCAGCAAACACTGTTAAAGTTTCATGAGTCAGTAAGCATTATCTTTTCTTCCCATGTTTTTATTAGGCCATAAATCCAGTTCAATTTACATCCTTCTAGGATTACTGTGTCCTAATCAAGTCCAGAGTGTCACTTATCCCTAAGCTGTCTATACTGCATGTCACCCAAGCCCATTGAGATTATGTTGTTGAGGCTACTTAGGTTGCTTTAAGAGCTAAAAATTAGATTTGCTTGACTATAAAACTCTCGAAGATGATCATATTTCTCTAAATAACTCAAGTCTTTTCAGAAATCAAATGCATGGTTTTTCCTACTTTGTAGTTTCTTTTTCCTTTGAAGAATCAGGATACATTCTTAAGTCCAACTCAAGGAACTAAAGCATAAATAGGTTACAGTTCTGCTTGTCTGATGGAAACAAAGAAACTCTTTACAGGGTTGACTCCGGAATGCCTTTATGTTTCTGTTCTCAGCGATAAAGAAGCTGCCACATTTCTTAAAAAAAAAAAAAGACTAAAAATGCTGTTTCAACCACACCACATAAGCAAATGTCCTGCCTTTCCAAACGTTTCTTGATCTGAGACTGACAGTATTCCATTATCTCTTTCTAAACACTTATATTTTCCTAATGTACACACAATATATTTTCAATAAACATGCATATACAAACACAGTGTTGCTCAAGATCATGGGCATACATAGTATGATTTCTGCTTTCTAAATGCTTGTGTGTGCACTTGCATGTGCAAATGTGTGTATACACACATTATAAATTATCAGCAAACACACAGCTTACTTATATGTGGGGTGTGATTTTTAAGAGTTTTACATTTGTCAATTCACTCAGTCTCCATTTCAAGCAGTGGTTCTCAACCTGTGGGTAGTGACCCATGGGGGGTTCAAATGGCCCTTTCACAGGGGTCACCTTTAATCTCAGCACTCAGGAGGCAGAGGCAGGAGGACTTCTGTGCATGTGAGGTGAGCCTGGTCTCTCTCCAAAGTGAGTTCCTGGACAGCCAGGAAACACAGAGAAACACTCTTTCAAAAAAAAAAAAAACCACACACACCAAGAAAAAAAGCCATTAGAAAACACAGATATTTACATTATGTTCAGAAGAGTAACAAATTACAGTTATAAAGTAGCAATGAAATTTATGGTTGGGGGGTCATCACAACATGAGGAACTGTATTAAAGACTTGCAGCATTAGGAAGGTTGAGAATCACTGATTTAGAAGAAATGGGAGCAGAGAGAAGGCTCAGTGGTTAAGAATGTATAACAATCTTGGAGAGGATACTGTAGCCGCACTAATCGAGCCTGATCCTGACTTCCCTTGGAATTTGGTTTTAGAATAGTTACTTCAGAATTACTGAAATGTGTAATTTTCCATCTATAAAACGGTGATGATCAGAGGCATGGGCTTATATCATTATTGTTCGGAGTTGAGCTTAAATGGAACATGACACACAGTGAATGCTCAATAAATGCTAACATTGTTTATTATTGTCATCTCCTCTAGTAGGCTGTGGGCTTCTGAGGAACCAGGACTCAGCAAGAATTCATTGCCATCGCCCTATCTTTTTGTTATCTTGCACAAAACAACATAATAAGCCAGTGTTTGCAGAAAACATAAATACAAGAAATGGCCATTGCAAAAATAAAAATATATAATCAACTGTGATAACTGATATAGACAACTCCTGCCACAATGCTGAGGCCTGTGGAGACTGGGAACCTTCTGGAACGCTAGCAGTCCTCCACTCCAGCTCCCAAAGCACACTTAGCTTCCATGCAATGTGCTTGATGCAAAGACCCAGGACAGCTGGTGATGAAGTCTCACCTGTCCTACATGCTGACGGAGAAAAGGGGAAGTTCAATTCCCAGCTAAAAGAGGAATCATCATAAAAGAAAGCTGGATCAATGAATAAACAGGAATATGAGTTCAGTCTTTAGTAACCTGAGCAAACAGACAGAAGATGCTCGCTCCCTCGTCCATGCTGTCCAGTCCTCATGTGCCAATTTCTTACTTTTCTTAATTACTTAAGGAAAATAAGTTAAACGGAACCATAATTTGTAAGGATCCTCCCTGGACTCCTTGGAGTCTACAGAACTGCCAAATAGAAACTAGGCCAAGATAGGCGCTTCTGAGGCAAAAGACCACATCAAAGTCCACAGAGCAGCGTCAAATAATGGAACGACAGGAGACTGCCCAATGGTGAGTGGTCCCCGGAAATGACAAAAATCCAGGTTTATAAAGCCATGCTTAAGATGAAAATACCTGAACCTATAAAAACCAAAGGAACAAAAACAATGATGGGTGTTGGCTCTCGTTTACTATTTAATTCTCAGCACCATTTAAGCTTTTTAAGGAGAGTGAGAGGAAGCCTTTGTTAAGTGTTAAGAAAACTATTTACCAAACATACACTTCTTATTCTTTTCTCTGGGCAAATGGCTAACCTAGACTTCTCAAATTCTCTTGCAGTTAAGCCTGGCCATATAGCCTGCTCACTCCTAAGGATGACTGAGTGGAAGGAAGTGACATGAGCTATACCCAGACCAAAGCACGTCAAAGGGAAATGCACCCTCCACACCAATCTATCAGCTGAAATAGGTGACAAGGGAAAGCCATGGCACAGTGGAAGAGTGGGACCCAGAGTCTCTCACTGCATAGGAGAAAGCCATCTACTGAACAGAAACACCTACGGGCAACTATCACATGAGCAAGAATAAGTATCGTTTGCTTTTGTACCGCTCTATGTTTTCAGGCCTATTATAGCTGCTAGCATGTGCCTCTTAAAATACATGTTAGTTAGGTACCTATCATTGACCTAATTCACATTCGCTGCTCGCTAAATGAAGTCACCAAGTAACACCAGCTAAAGTAAGACTTGAGGGAAAAACAAGACAAGCCAGATTAGGTTCTCTTCTCAAAGCACTCCTGGCCAGTTCATGGCCGACACAGAAGACAAACAATATCTGATGATGACGTTGGAAGACAAATTTGGAGACCTGGTGGTCTGTTTGGAGCAGAGGAGTTGGAGAGAGAAGGGTTCAGAAAAGAGATGACATTTGTGCTGGGCCTGGAGGGTAACAACTTCAAACTGATGGGGTTGGAGACTCCAGACCCCGGGAAAGTAGGGCGCACTCGTTCCTGTTCAACCTTATCATTAGTGAGTCCCTCTAACTTGGGCAGCACAGTGTGCGTTTACTGCATACTGACTTTCCTTCCTGGGTCTGGTATCCCAACAAATCAGCCTTTGTTTTCAGAGAACATTTAGTATGAACCCTGTTGTCTTTTTTTTTTTTTTTCTAATATAAGAAATTCCACAAGGGACGTCAGAGTACAGCAACACAAACTTTTCAGCTAAAACGGCTAAAGAAAAGACTTGGGACAGTTTTGTCACTTTCAACAGCCGAGGAGCCACAACCCGGGTCAGCAGTCTGGACATACCAAGCCTGAGATTTACATTAACATTTCCGCCTTCAGAGGAACATCGCAGGTTCAGAATTCAAACATCCACATGCCCTGTTAACTACCCCCGTAGCTTTAGAGTTGAAACCACTTCCTCTGAGATCTGAGTTTCTTCATCTAAAGAACGCTTGGTACTCCTGAGGTGGAGATGGGGACACAGCACAAAGGATGGAAAAGTATTGTAGTTGCTTTGGTGGTGAATGAAAAGACGTGGGCATTCAAAGTCAACCTTGAAGCCAACAAGTGCTGTCTCCAGTGGTCTTCCAAATGCAGCCCAGTGTTGTTATATCCATAGCCCTGGTTACTTAAATAAAAGGGGCAGAGCAACATTGCTGAGCAGACCAGAGCACATTTCAAAAGACTTTATTCAGCAAAGTGGCCTTGCACTTTAAGGGCTGTCTTGTTAAACAGTTTGATTCTGACTTAGAAACATTTGTTTTTCTGATCTTCCATCAATTTATCCTGTCTCAGGTATCAGTACCTATCCCCAAAAAGGAAGAGGGGGAAAAGGGGGAGGAGAGAAGGTTTCCTTGAAAGTATAGCAACTCCTAAGACAGCTGAGATAATCCCCCTCCCCTTAAATAGAAGAAACTGCAGTTGCAACTCTGCGTTTACCAGAGGGTGAATACAGCAAAACGCCTGCACCTGCCGCCCCGGATCTGGGAGCTTTCATTTTTTTGGTAAATGTGGCAGAAAGGACTAAGAGATCAACAGCTTCATCAGAAAGAAAGGGAAGGCCCCAGGATGAGAAACAAGAAGTATGGTGCCCTGGGTACTTCTCTATGAACTGAAAGGGCTCTTTGTGTCACACACACACACACACACACACACACTGAGCGAGTCTGATTTATTGGAGGAAGGAGGGGCAAAATGGGTGATTTTATTATCCCTCCTCCCAATGAGTCCCAGCAAAGGCCTCTTGGACCCAAGCTTAGTGGCCTCTTTCTAGCCCAGTCCCTTCTGCCTGTGGCCTCAGAGATAAGAGAGCCTGGAGGAGACCAAACAAAACCATCCACCGACCTAGGGAAGTAGGGAGGAAATCCAGCGACTGGAGAAGGGAGGAAAACCGAGCTTGACAGAGCAGAAGGGGTGGGGGACAGAGGAAGAGAAGGGAAGGCCAGGCACAGGGGAAAGGGGAAGGGTGGGTGGGTTGTGGCACAGGAAGGGTGAAGGGGAGGGTGGGGGAAGTGCAAGGGAGGTTCCAGAAATAGGCAGGAGGATGCGCTGGGGAAGGCGAAGGCCGCCGAGGGAGGAGGCCGAGAGGTGGAGGAGTGGGGCAGGGGTTGGGTGGGGAGGAAAGCAGCACGGGGCATCAATTATTAAGTGATTACATCATCCCTGACATTAAAACAACACACACAGTCCGGGTCCCCGCCGGGGGCCGCGAAAGGAGGGCGGGGGCGGAGCTGGGACAAC
>LOEQ01000460.1:48655-63382 GCA_001685075.1 Bramus lutescens | reverse complement strand
CCTGGCATGCGGGCTGTGCAGGCTGTGCAAGAGGATGCGAGGTTGGAGGAGGAGGTGTGTGTCTGAAGATCGTGTGGAGTTGGGAGTTGAAGGGGTGGAAGGAGAGAGCAGAGGCTATGAGCCGCTTTCTACTTTGCTACTAGAAATTGGCACCTGCCATTGCAGCCTAACAGCCATGGGAACCTATTTCTCCAGAGAAATAGCCTCGTCTTTGAGAGTGGGAGAGTGGGAAGACAAAATGGGAAGGTATTAAGAATGACGATGGCAAATCAGAGAAGTGAGGAGCAAAGTAGAGAAGTATCATTGCAGAAACTGGGAAAGCTAGACGACCCCGCAAACGCACAGCAAATAACAACAACAGCAACATCATATTTTGTTAGTCTCACTTTCTTGGGTACCCATATATCTTTCTTTTACAGAACAAGTCAGGGGAAAGTATTGCTGAAATACAAGGGGCCTACAACAAAGAAACCCCAAATCACACGGCAGAGTGTTTGCACCCTTTCTCCAGATAGTTAGAAGTAGCCATTGCTTGTCTGGCTTCGTGGGACATTTCAAACCTCTGTTGGTCTTCTTGTTTTCACTCGTTGCTGAGCTGAGCTTTTTGCTCAGATTTTCCTTGATGAAATAATGGCCAGGTTGATATGCAGTTGGGAAAGCGTCGGTCTTTATTTCCGATCCAGCTTTTCTATGGCAGGATGTAACTTCATAAAAAGAAACACTTCGCCTTCCTGATTTTCTTTATAGGTAATTCCTGTTTACTGAAAGCTCTGTTTTAAGACATGTTCAGAATCAGTTTTCCTTAATGATTTTGGCATGAAACTCCCCTCCCCCCTCAGCAAATCTAATTTTCTAAGAAGTACATTTAAGCGAAGCAGCCTTTACTTCAGAGCTCAAGGTCTTATCTTTCCTGCCCACTNNNNCCCCCCCCGTAGTTTAAAAATACCAGTCACTGACTTTTTTCTCTTTTCTGAGGTGCTTCTTCTTCCTTCCTTCCTTCCAGAAAGAAAGAAAGAAAGAAAGAAAGAAAGAAAGAAACTTTCTTATGAGAAAGTTGCTACTGTTTAATAAAAGATCCTCGCATGATGGATGAGGAGACTGAGGACAAGAGGAGGTGACACTCAGGAATTCCATGTCCAATCTCTTCCTGAAATCTGGAGCAGATGGCTGAAGTCACCTCATTGTTTATAGTTTCTTCGAGAGGAGTCACTTTTTTGGCATCTGTAGCGTAATGGCTTCTCTGTGTAATTAGTGGACAAATGAAAGCCAAAATAGTTAAATGATGAATTAACCAACTCCCAGCAAGACTCCAGTCTTTATTTTTAGTTCTTTACTTAACTTGCTTTATAGCAAAACAAAACAGAAACCCTTCCTAAGTATAGCTTTAGAGGGATTGAGTCTCCACAGGATTTGCTGAAGTTGTGAACAAGTGAATAAGCCAGGCAAAGATATCAGGATTATTTCCCCTCTGACCTGCTCCCAAAGGCCTTCTTGCTGACTTGACTTAAAGATCCACAATGGTGTCCCCTGCCTGTCCAACGCAAGGCATATGTTCCTCTAAAACCTGCAGGTTTGTGTTGGTTTTGTTGTGGTGAGGGGTTTTTGTTCATTTGTTTGTTTGCTTGCTTGGTTTTTGGAGACAGGATTTCTCTGTGTACAGCCCTTTCTGTCCTAGAACCCGCTCCGTAGTCCAGGCTGGCCTCAAAGTCACATAGATCTGCCTGCCTCTACCTCCCGAGTGCTGGGATTAACAGCGTGCACCACCACTGCCCAGCCAGTTTTGTTTTCTTATTTTCTTACAGGCAGTATCTATTACACGAACTAGAAAGGAGGCATTGTTCTAGAATTTCTCTTAGATTTTCTTGTTACTTGGTTGGTGTTTGTTCTATTTCTTTCACGTTAAAGTTCCCTGTTTCTATTCTGGTGTTCTTTTTTGTTTTCTCTAATCTGCTTTTCCTGTTTTGCTTTCAATGTATATTTAGTGTTATTCACTAATGTAGATGGAGACTGCTCATTCATTTCCTGGCCACCCAGACCCAAATAATTACACAGAAACTTTATTAATTACAACACTATTTGGCCAACAGCTTAGGCATCTTTCTAGCTAGCTCTTATATCTTAAATTAACCCATTTCTATTAATCTATGTATCAACACAAGACTGTGGCCTATTGGTAAGGTTCTGACTTCTTTCTCCTTTGGCAGCTATAAGGCATCTCTCTGACTCTGCCTTTATTCTTCCTCTTCTGTGCTTGGATTTCCTGTCTAGCTATATTCTGCCTTGCCATAGATCAAAACAGTTTCTTTAATATGTCTACAAAACATATTCATAGCATACAGAGGGGAATCCCACATCACACTAAAGTTTTGGTATAGGAGGGTCTTCTGTCTATGTGTTACTTTTGTTGGTTAAATGAAGAAGCTGCCTTGGCCTTTTGATAGGGCAGAAACTTGGGTAGGTGGGAAAGACAGAACAGAATTCTGGGAGAAAGAAGGCAGGCAACAGCCGCCTGCCATGAAGCTGCCAGGTCAGACATGCTGAATCTTTCCCGGTAAGCCACAGCCTCGTGGTGACATACAGATTATTAGAAATGGGTTGAATCAAGATGTGAAAGTTAGCCAATAAGAGGCTAGAGCTAATGGGCCAGGCAGCGATTTAATTAATACAGATCTCTCTGTGATTATTTAAGGCATAAGCTAGCTAGGCAGGACGGAACAAGGGCCCCCGTGCTACAACAAAGTGTGTCTCATCTTACTAGATTTTAGTTTTCTTACCTATCCAAAAAAAAAAAAGATTGCTCCAACTAAAAAACTATGTGCAAGGAAGAGCTAGGGAAATGACTCGGTGGATAAAGGACTTGCTGCTGCTGGGTCTGCAAACATATTATAAAAGTTGGGACTGTGGCAAGTGTCTGTCACTCCAGGTTCAGTGAGAGACCCTGTCTAAAAATATGATTTAGAGAAAACCTGACCTTGTCCTCTGACTTCTATAGGCATTGCACACATGTGCAAGTACATCCATAAACATGTGTGCACACCTACCCCGATCATTGACATACTAATATGTACAAGGGAAATGCATCTCAAAGTGACCACAAGCTATCATATGCCCAAAGGACCTGACCTCATACCATGTAGCTGCTTGCTCAGCTGTGTTCATTGCCGTTCTATTCATCATAGCTAGGAAATGGTAACAGCTCAAGCATTCTTCAGCTGAAGAACAGATAATAAAAATGTGAGACAGATACCAAGGCAATATTCAACCATAAAGAAAATTGAAATCATGAACTTTTCAGGTAAATGGATGGAACTATTAAAGATCTTATTAGTTGATGTAACTCAGACCCAGAAAGACAAACATTACCTATTCTTTCTCATCTTTGATTCCGAGTTCCAAGTCCTCAGATGGGAGTGCTTACTCTGGAGTAACCGCAGAAACCGGGAAAGTAAAGATAATTGTGGCAGGAGTGGGGAGCAATATTGAAGGGAATAGCAGGGTAGAGGCAACTTGAAGGGGGAAATGGGAGAAACTGAGGCAGTAATTAGGGAGAAGGGAGCTAGATAAATACAGAAGAAACAGGTAGGCAAGTGAAAAATAGCAATAGGATGTTCAAAAAAGTCATAGTCATATTATTATCTATTCACATAAAATGAAATACAAAACATGCCTGGGTATACCTATACATTTGGTTTAGTTTAAATGAAATCTTCCCATAGGGCTGGCAGCTGACATAGTCACCCCCCTGCCCAAGAGCCATAGACCAGCTAACAAAACCCCTCCACCAGGTATGAGAAGTCTTATTTGGAGCTGTTAGTCAAGGTTGTCCAAGAGAGTCTCAAAACGTTTTAGAATTTTGCTGTCACTCTTGGTTGCCTCCAAAAGGTGGCAGGGAAGTCCCTATTTCTGAAGATACTATGCACTTCAGACATAGGCGCGAAAGGACCTGTGCTGGGTCTCATCTGAGAGCCTCCTCTATGCTGACCAGTTCTCATGGTACCAGAAAGTGTCATGCAAACTTCCAAGGGAGGAAGCAGTCACTAATCCTACCTGGCTAGGATGCCCATGAATCACAACAATAGCCAGCTTGGCATGATAATCCACAGGGTGCAATAATGGCACTCATACCTTAATGGAAACCAACAGCTCGCTAATTGGACTTAAGACCTGCTCAACAAGAGGGAAACCCTGCCTAGTGGTGTAAACTTAGTTAGCTACCTGGGGCTAATGAAGTCATGAATCTTAGAGGAGAACCTACAACCACTTTATTAAACCAGTGTAATTCCAACTACATTCTAAATATCCCACAGATAAGTGTTCTTCTCACCCCATCAAAGAAGCATCTCTTTGCAACAGATAGAGACCATTACAGAAAACCACAATGAATGCAGAGAAAAGGATACTGTGTGGTGCCCAGTCCCAACTGATTATCCACAGCACAGTTCCTGCACCTAAGGCTCAGGGATCATTGCAGAAGAGGAGATGGAAATATAAGAGTCAGAGAATCAGGAAGTTTGCTGTGAGGTTGTCTTTCCCAGAAAGGTCAGAGAGGTTACACTCATGAAGTCTCATCAACGTGGCTGCCTAAACAAGACCTGAACAATGACACAAATGGGCATGCTAACATGAAAGGGGGAAAGATCAAGGGGCCTCCACTCTAGACAAAGAACTATGAACAACAAGGAAGGCTAAGAGTAAGAGAAATTATCTTCTCCATGGAAGGGTCCCCAAATTGGTTATCCAATACAAAGTGATCAGCCCTGAGATAATATGCATACAGGTAATGTTATATGGACTGAAAAGTTTGTATTTATGATATATACATACACAAATGCACACACACACAAACAAAAATAGGCCATGAATTTGAGAGAGAACAGGGGGGAATACGTGGGAGGGGTTGGGGCCTTAAAGGCAAGGAGAAAATGAGGTAATAACTTCAAAAATTAAAAATATTATTAAATAATATTTTATAATATATAATATTATAATATAAAATAAAATATAAAAATTACATTGTACTTTTCATGAACAAAATATGCAAGTATATATACAAATTGTAATATAATATATTGTATAAATAAAATAAAAATATTATAAAATCACATTTGTAATTTTTCATGGACAAAATATGCAAGTATATATACAAAGTTTAACTGTGAAGGTCTCCAAGTTAAGAGATGAATAAGTCAACTTGCTACTCCTAGGAAGATAGATGCTCCATAACAACACTGTGAGAGCAGCACAACACTGCATATATTAGTCAGAAAATGCCAGTTGCCATGACACCTTTTCGCCAGACAGAGGCATCAGAATGTGCCCACCATGATTCAGAGCCTTCCAGGACTCAGATTTCTGTAGGACTATATTTTTTAAAGGATCACGCCTCAAGCTTTACCTGATATAACAATCACATCTGTGTTAGATATAGATCTTGTCATATATGTGGGTACTGATTTCAAGAATTCAAATAGTCTGTCATCAGACTGTCAATGAAGAGATGAACAGAAGGATGAGAAAATCATTGTGTCAGTCAAGGTTTCCCTTTGCAAACATTAAAAACTTACTATGTCAAATGTCAAAAAGGGAATCTATTAGGAGATTGGCTCATGGAATCAATGGGTAGATGTAAGAACTAGGCTCAGAAAAAAAAAAAAAAACACCAAGAGACACTGGTCAGGATATCTCTCAGGGGACTCCATACTGCCAGACTTCAACCACTATAGGAGAGCAGAACCCAAACACACACACACACACACACACACACACACACACACACCCTAAGCTGTTTCCTCATCCTTATCTCTTACTGAAGATTCCAGTCCTTAGGTGGCACTACCCAGCAGGCTGATGGGACACAGTTGTAGCTTGGACAGGAGGGAACTGAATATTCTAATTCCTTCAGTTTCCATGAAACATGAAGGCCTGTCTCTAACCCAACTCAGATAACAGAACTCTCCCAATGCTAAGCCAGATTGTTAAATTGACACAATTGCTCACCTAACCCTGTGTTCTGGCACTGTTGTTACTTATTAAACAGGAACTTCTTCCTTTCCATTTATGATTTGTCCTCAGCAAAAAGATCACAGTCTAGAGATCATCTTAGCTTCCTCAAACAGCGCCTGCTGGAGCATAATAAGAATGGCTTTCAGCTTTTATCCCATCTGCGTTTCTCAAGGGAGGGCTAATTGTCTCTGGGAGTTAATTATCTAGGATTTACAGCTGGTCTTTTGGCATGAGGGCTCCTGAGAAATGGGAAGATTGATGGAATAGAGCCTTTTCTTCTACCTTAGGAGGCAGCTTAAGAGGCCCAATCCGTCTTAGTCTTTTCCTGTGTAACGTCCTTCATGTAGAAGACACTCTTGTGGTGGTTCCTGGCTCCTAACCCCCCCTTCTTTGAAACTAGCTCCCAGTGCCCCAGAGTGGGCTGTGGGTGGCCATGTCAATATGAAATGACCTTCTATAACACCCCAGGTTAACTGTAACCAAATGATCAGGATTATACACTTATCCCAGAATGAATCAATGAGTAATTTTTGATTACTGAGAAATCAAAAATTAGACCAGAGTTATACAGATGTGCATATAGATGAGTCAGGAAATGCCAGTTGCCATAACAAAAACCTCCTCATAGATCTGTGAGTTTATATAACAGAAACTCACTACTCTGTCAGGTCACAGGGAAGCTGCTCACCATGTAGTTCAGAATTTAAACCTGGATCTCACTGGAGTCATTCTGTTCAAACAACTGACAAATGAGAGGAAAAAGAAAAATTACATGGCAGGTTTTAAGGTCGGTCCTAAACGTGACATACACCATTTCTGTTCATTGTCTGCTGGTCGCGTGACTGTACCTCAGTGTAGTACAGTGAGTTCCCACGCAGAAGAGGACATGACCTTGGTGAGTATCTTGCCTATAGGCAGCATTAGAAGCTAGTGCAAAAATGCCATGCTTGGGGAGAGAATAGGTAGCTACACATTTTCTGTCGATTCCAAAATACATTTTCCACTTGATGTAGGTATTTAATATAAATTCATAAGATAGTTCTAAGCATTAGGATGACCAACTACCACACTCTAAATTTCATTCTGAATATTGCTTTACTTAACTGGCCAGCATTTTATTTTGCTTTTTCTATAATCCAGCAGTCCTTATCAAGCCAGATGCTAAGAAGGCAAGAGATATTTTTTGCCAAGGTGTAAGTCAGATGGCACCAGTCTTGAGTTTGCAACCATCTATTGATGGTATGTGAATGGCTGAACTCATTCCTTGAAGTATGTGTTACTTTTTCTGTCACTGTACTAAAATATCCCAATAAAAGCAATTTAAGGGAAAGAGGGCTTATTTTGTCTCTCCATGTGAGTTACAGTTCATCATGGCGGGGAAGGCATGGTGACCGGAACATGAGGAGGCAGCCGGTCACACTGCATCTGCTGTCAAGAAGCAGAGAGTGGCGGATGCTTGTGCTCAGCTGGATTTTTCCTTTTGATGTAGGACCCCAGCCCAGGGAACGATGCCTCCCACTTTTAGGGTAGATCCTCCTACCTTACTAAATCTCATTAAGATCATCTCTCAGGCCTGGCTTGGAGCTTGTCTCCCAGATGATGAAATCCCACCAAGTTGACAATACACATTAACTGTCATACTTGAAAAATCCTCTGTGTGTGTGTGTGTGTTTAATTAATTTAACGTTTTTATGTGCATTGGCATCAGATGCCCTGGAGCTGGAGTTATATATGTGAGTTGCCATGTGGGTGCTTAGAATTGAACCCAGGTCTTCTGGAAGAGCAGTCAATGCTCTTAACCACTAGGCCATCTCTCCAACTCCCTGTGTGTAATTTTCATCCTTCAGACATGTTAGTTTTGTTCCTCATGAATATACTTGAAGATCCTTTCAGTGTACCTTACTTCAATTTTCTTTTCCAGATTAGTTAAAGCAGGGTCTGAGTCAGCTATATTTAATAAGAGATGAAGCAGAAATAAACATTTCCACCAAGTTCAAAAATAATGGTTTACTTCTAGGCACAATCCACTTTAAGGATCCCGATTTACTCAACTAATCACCTGCTAGTTGATACGTAAATCACCTACAGACTTTGAGATTATAAAAATACCTAAAATGTTGTCATTTCATGCATGATTTTAAGTTTTTATTGCATTTAGTGTGTGTGTACGCAGGCATGTACATGCCACAGCATGCGTGTGGACCACTTGCGGGAGGCAGTTCTCTCCATCCACCATTGGGCCCCAGACACTGAACTCAGGTTGTCGGGCTTGGCAGCAAACACCTTTGTTCCCTGAGTCATCTCACTATTCCTCATGCATGATTTGTACGTGTGCACAAATCTATCTGACCACCGTGAGCATGAGTGTTGGGTAGATGCTGAGGCATCTTAGTGAGCTCAAGATGACTTTACATACTCACATTTTATGAAATATTATCTGTGTGAAAATATACACCAAGTTTATGTACCTATGTATAGCTGTGTGCGGTTGTCAGAACTAGTAATAAGAGCAGAAATGCTTGCTTGGAATGTGTGAGTCTGGCCAGTGTGAGTCTGGAACAACCCCTCTCACATGTTACAGGTTTATCTTTCCTGTCTTGCAGGTCAGGCTCAACTGGCCAAAGGTCTTAAAGCCTTGGACTTATTTAAGGAAGGAGTGCTTCTTTATATGATCCATGGAACCAGAAAACAGTGAAAATAAAAGCAGTCAGAAAATACATCAAATAAAATGATATCATTCAGGAACCTCGGAAAATAAACTCATTTGAAACCAAGAGAATCGACTCTACTAAGATTCATTTCTTAAAGAATACCTTTCAGTTTAAGTAGAAGTAAATTTGTATCATCTTGCATTTTCCCGCCTCGAGAGAGGGTTTTTCTGTGTAGCCGAGGCTGTCCTGGAACTTGCTCTGTAGGTCAGGCTGGCCTTGAAGTCAAGGATCCGCCTACCTCTTCCTCAGGAGTGCTGCTTGGATCAAAGGTGTGCACCACCATGCCCAGCTCAACCATCTTGCATTTAAAAAAAATTTTTTTGTTGTCGTTTGGTATAAACTTTATGTGCTCCCTTAAACCAACCTCCCCCTCTGCTGTCTCCATAGAAGGAGAAGCAGAAGCATTCTATTTATAATCAAATCTAAAGTTAGACAAAGATATTTCTTTCACCACTAATGCTTAATATTGTTCTGAAAATTTAGTAAATACAATAAGAAGGAGCCATATGTATGAAAAACTGAGGAGACAAAGTTCTTACTATTTCCTGTTAATTTAATTGTCTACCTGGAAAGACCAGCAGAGTCAATTCTAATAGCATTAGAAGTAGAATTCAGTATGGGAACTGGTTTCCAAAGATACTAAAGCAAGGTTCTAAAACTATAAGTGGAATAGTAATTATATGAAGCCAGAATATCCTTGAAAATCATCTTCTTACTTTTTATTTTATGTGTGTGAGTGCTTTGCCTGCATGTATGTTTATGTGCATGTCTAATGCCTGCCTAGGTCAGAGGAGGGTGTCAGATCTCCTAGGACTGGAGTTACAGGTGGCTGTGAGCTGTCATGTGGGTGCCAGCAATTGAACCTCGGTCTTCTGCAGGAGCAACAACACTCTTAGCTGCTGAGCTATCTCTCCAGCCCATTTATTTTTTAAACAATACATACACATTATTAAACAGTTGCGGGTCATGGCCTGGGCCAAATGGTGGATATTTTAGGATTAAGCAGCAAGTGCAGTAGAACTTCCAAGCCTCCCTTTCTGACTCCAACAGCCAGCACAGCACCCTCTCACACTAGGCCTTTCATGTTATGGGTGATGGAGTGCCTAGTAGTCTATAAATTCCATGAGTACCTGCGTCCCCTGGTCCTTTGAACTGGTCCTGCCCAGCACTCTAGTTACCTTGGCAGCTTGATGGGCTTGCATATGACTCATGGCCATGATGTTGGTGATCTGTCAGGAGTACCTTGGAAATTATAAATGTTTCCTTGAAGTGCAGTATACATATATAAGGGTAAGCACAAGCCTAGATTCTATATCTATATTTATATCTCTCTCTATATATATATATCTATATTTGTGTGTACACATATGTATATATAGTAATCTGTAGCCTCTGAGAGTATATAAGTAAGACAGTTTCACAATTATAATTTTTGCATGTCAAAAACTTTGAATATGTTCTTATATGAACATATATCTGCCTATAGTTATAAAAAATAGATTTCTTATGTGTCTAGTTAGAAAGCACAGTTCTTAAAAACAGTATTTATATACTCACTAAACACAAAGAGGAGTCATGTTTTGGTTTAGGTTTCCTTAAAAGCTGAGCCTGTGACAAAGGTGTTAGGGATGTTTATTGAAGAGTGGCTCCAGGTACTCCAGTCTAAGAGTGAGGATGAGAAATGGGGACTGGAAAGGAGTCGGCAGAGGCGGCATTAAGCTGTCTTCCTAGCAATAAATATAGCACATACTGGGAGCCCGGTGGGTAGATGTCAGAGTCATTCCAACAGAAGGGGGATGAAGCCAGATGCTTACACACTCTGGTAGCCAGAGTTCTCAATGGAACCAGAACAGTGCACATGCACACACACCACCCAGTTTAGTATAAGGAGTTGACTTGTGCAGTATGGGACTAGTATGGGACTGAGGACATTATCTACTGTTTACAACTTGACACTCCAGAAAACTGGTGCTGTCCCGAGGACCAATGACCCAGCATATGCAGTTAAGAAGAAGGGTAAGCGTCCCCTTCTCCCCCCCTCTTCTTTCTGTTCTGGGACCCAGATAATTAGCTGGTGACCACCCATATGAGGACAGAAACCTGCTTTAGTCCCTCCACTGATTCGGGTGATGGTCTCACCTGGAAACAACCTCACTGGCACACTTAGAAATACCACATAAGCTGGGCACAACAATGTCAACCATCTCACTCACGCGACATTGCTGCCATTGAGGATATCACTCCAGACCTCCAGCTTGCCCTGCCCTCAAGGAGGTTGAGTGTTTTCCTACGGTGAGATGCAATCTTCCACTGTGGAGTCTACACATGGACACACACAACCCCTAACCAGCAGGTGTGAATGCCAAAGCACTTGGTGAATCAGTTGTCCCCTGGGCTCACCTGAAAGGAAATAGGATCTGTTTATAAAAAACACACATTTTTTTTTTTACTGAGAATCATAAATTTAAAAAGAATTAAGAGGAAAGATGGACCATGTTCCTGGGAGAGAAGACCTAATAATGTTAAGATTTCAATTTCCCCAAATTGAACTGTATAAATCAAATGCAATTTCAATTCAAAATCTACTGGGGCCTTTTTTTTTTCTTTTTCCTTTTTAAGTGTATCTAGAAGGAAAAGAACCAGGAATGGGAAGACGGAAGACTGATTCCTTGGTGTACAGTGGATGTCAGCCTTATCAGATATGGAACAGAATGTCACTGACTCAGGAGTACACAGACATCTACAGGTAACAGTCTTCAGATGGCTAGTAGACACCCAAATACTTATGAATATATAACAAATTTAACGTGGTATTTCAAATAAGCCCTCAATGAAAAGAGTATTGAATAAAAATTATTGGAATAAAGTTCATCTTAACACAGGTCATAGAACAAATCAGACATGAATTTAAGACTGATCACCTTCCTAGACCTGGATAGAGGGGGGAGGACCTTGGACTTCCCACAGGGCANGGGAGGAAAGTGGGAGGAAGGGAAGAGGTGGAAATTTTTAATAAAAAAATAAAAAATAAAAAAAAGGACAGAAGAAAGTGAGTATGAATATTTATGACCTCACTGGGTAAGTCCAGCATAAGCTTCGTGTCTCTTTTCCTTTTAAGAGGACAGACTTGAAAATATGAATGTGAAAACACCTGAGGGCCAAAAGCATCACCAAGAAAGCAGAGGGAAAGACGAAGTATTAATATACTTAACATTTAAAATACAGCACATGGATGTGGTCCTTTAAAATCAAGAAAAATTTAAAAATACAGGACAAGCTAAAGAGGGAACATATTTATTTATTATTCAGCAAGTATTTCTTCCTGACCTGTCAGATGGGAAGCACTGTGCTCGGCACTGTAGAGAAGTTTCTGAATGAATAGGCGTTCTCTGCTCTCCCTTATCTTCCAGCGCAGTAGTATGGTATAATGGGTCAGAAAGAAGTGTGTGTGCAGCCACAGTTGACTGCAAGCGCTCTGGAGAGAACCATAGGTTACATGCTTTGGTAGAGGCCAGAAGAGCCTCTTTAAAGAGCTTTAAAGGAGCCTCACAAGCTGTCATGGCAGCCAGGCTGTTAAGTTTATATGCTCGCCGCCTTTTGGCAGCAGAGGCTATACCAGAGCTCCCGGCTGCCCGCGTTCGCTGGGAATCCTCCAGGGCTGTAATCTCCCCCGTCTGCTGTGGAGAGAAAGCGGCCACGAGAACCGACCACACTCTGGCAGGAGAATCCAGAACCCGAGAACGAAAACCTCTATGCGAAGAACCCAGACTTTCACGGCTATGACCAGGACCCCGTGATGGACGTCTGGAACATGTGAGCTGTCTTCTTCTTTGGTTTTTCCATCGTCCTGGTCTTTGGTACCACTTTTTGGCATATCTGCCGGACTACAGGATGCAAGAGTGGGCCCGGCGGGAAGCTGAGAGACTTGTAAAATACCGAGAAACCAACGCCCCCTCCATCATGGAATCCAACTGTTTTGATCACAGCAAGATCCAGTTACCAGAAGATGACTGATGAATTACTGAGTGGGGCTTAAAAAGCACTACTTTGCCTTCCCTGCCTGTTATTCTTCTGGTTCCTCAGAGTATCTTATTAAAGGGATTGAAAGAAAAAAAAATAAAGAGCTTTAAAGGAGTTTGCCAGTCTAAGGGGGTAGGAGGAAGTGGAAGAACACTCCAAGAGGAAACAGCATGCCCAAAGGCCCTGGAGCTGTAAGACAAAGTGAAACAAAAGAGAAGAAGGGAAGCCGGTGTGGAGGGAGAGGGCAAATCGCGAGGTTGAAGAGGACTCGCATGAGAACATACAAAGCGCCAGCTTGGAGTTCAGTTTACACATTAAGAGAAAACAATGGGGGGTTCAGACAGGTGAATACCATCATCAAATTTTGCATTAAAAAGTAGAAGGTCTGGAGAGACGGCTCAGTCAACAAAGCGCTCAGTCTTGCTGTGTAAACATGAGGGCCTCTGTTCAGATCCCCAGCATCCATGCAAGTCCTAGGTGTGGTCTTGGGCCTGCAGTCCTAGTGTTGGAGAGGCAGATATAGGTAGATCTGTGGAGTGCACCAGTCCGTCCGTCTAACCAAGTGGATGAGCTCAAGGATAGGTAAGAGACCCTGTCTCAAAAAGTAAGGTGACAGTGACTAAGGAGAATGCCCAATATTAACCTCTGACCTACACACTGATGCAAATGCACCAGCACACATACGTGTACACATATGAACATGCATGCATACAACACACACACCTACAAAATTGTGCTATATACACAAAAGATCAAAGCGATGCAAGGATACAAAGAGGATGAGGAGCTAGAGCGTTGCTGGGGTGGTCTAGGTTGAGCTAGGTGACACTGACTTGGGCTGACTTTGCAAAGTGGAAGGGGTCAGGTGTATGTTGGAAATAAAAACCATATGATTTGATTTTGAGCAGGAAGGCAAGGTAAGAAAGGAACCCACTGATATTCAGGTTTCTAACTTAAGTGGCTTTGAAAATAGTGATGATAATTTCTAATAAATCTTAGGGAAAAGCAAGAAGGACCAGTGTCTGTCTCGGTCCCTGTTAAATAGGAGATTCCTGAGATAATCCAAGAAGAGTCGTTACTGTCATTGAATGCCTGTGTTTCAAGCCCAAGAACTTGGAAGTATACATGTGGTATCTCTCTGGTGACTGAGTCACCGGTGGGTGAATGAGATCCCCAAAGGAGAGGCTCCTACACTGGGTCATGAGCTCAGGAAGATGGAGAGTCAAAGAAGGAAGTGGGCGATAGTCCAAAAAGAGATGAGAAGACACCATGTAGAAAGAGTGTTTTAAGAGAACTGGTAAATGTCTATTCTAGGGTTTGGTGAAGTGGAGACCATTAATGATTGGCCAGAGAGGCTGAGGTCAGAGACCATGAAGAGGTGGGAATAGATTATATACAGTCTCCCCATAGCGTCTGCGGGGGATTCTTCCCAAGCCCTCTTGAATACTTAAATCATGGTTACTCAAGGCAGTGTTTATATTCAGTCTGTTAGTGCACATCCTTCTGTAGATTTCAAATCTTAGGGTTACATGCAATGCCTAACACACTGAGGATGCCACGTAAATAAGTGTTATACTATGATGCTTAAGGAATGATAATTTTAGAACTGCATGTGTTTTGAAAAGGTTCAATTGAAAAAAAATAATTTGTAGCAAAGAGCTGACATCTCTTTAAGAGCTTTGGTCCTAACTTGCACCTTGTCTGGGCAGCACAACAGAGGTGACCCTATTGATGGGAGCCTGATATGGCCCTCCCCCTCTCAATGCCTGAGGCAGGTGGGAGAGCTGGCCTTGAGGTCCTAAGAGTGGGAGAGCTGCCCCTGCTTTCCACTAGCTGCAGCTCTTGGGAGATCAAGCCCTGCCTCTCACCTGGGCAGCACAGTAGAACCAACTCTGTTGGCGGAGACATGGGTGGACTAGCCCCAAAGCTGTGAGCATGGGGGAGTGTTGCGGGAGCTCCTTCCGCTCCTTCAGCCAATAGCCGCTGAGATACC
>LOEQ01000460.1:22818-34535 GCA_001685075.1 Bramus lutescens | reverse complement strand
TATTTATTTATTTTTGTTTAAATTTTTTTAAATTTAAAATTCTCTCTCCCACCCTTCTCCCCTCTCCACAGTCCCCCTCCCCCATCCACTCTTCAGAGGAGGTAAGGCCTCCCATCAGGAGTCAACAAGTCTGGCATATTAAGTTGAGGCAGGACCAAGCCTCTCCCCCCTGTATCAAAGTATCCACATAGGGAATGGACTCCAAAAAGCCAGTCATGTACCCAGGATATGTCCTGGTCCCACTGCCAGGGACCCCAACAGATCAGGCTATGTAACTCTCACCCTTGTTCTGAGGGCTTAGTCCGGTCCCATGCAGGCTCCCCAGCTGTCAGTCCAGAGTCCCTTGAGCTCCCCCTAGCTCAGGTCAGCTGTCTCTGTAGTTTTCCCAGTCATGATCTTGACCCCCCCTCCTTGTTCATAAGATTTCCTCCTCCCCAGTTTCTCCATTTATAACAATAATTTGGCTTTTTAATTTTTAGCCTCCTGTGCCAAAGTGTCCCTCTCTGTCTTATGCAAATCATCTCCATTTGCATAATAGCAATCACCAGATTTATTAAGGAGCTGCTACATGTCAAGCATTGCAACAGACAAATACAATATTTCATTTGATCCTCATAGCCACCAACGAGGTAGGTGTGCCACAGGGAGGAGATTGAGATTTCCAGAAGTGAAGTGAATTGCCCTGTCTTCAAGACAGTGCATGCTGAAGGCAGAGTGGAAACACAGTGCTATCTGTGCTCCTAGGGGGTCCAGAGTTTTGCCCCTTGTCCAAACCAAAGACAGAAAATGAATGCTTTGGTTTGTAGCCTCACCTTTCAGAGACCTCACTAAAATATCTGGAAGGATAAAAAGAGCCTTCTACTTGCAAGTACAAAGAGGGTAGGAGAGGGGACACTAATCGAAATATTTCAAAAGACAGAAAAGGGATGGAAATGTGTCTTGCATAACCATACGGAATGCTTGCATGCCTTAGAGGATGAGTGGAATCGAAGAGGACAGAGTGAGCTGGCCCTGGAGAATCTTGGAGAAGCTCATCAGCAAGGGGAGCTGGTGTAGCTGAGAGTGTGGGCAGCTGAGTATGTGAGGAGCTGTCCATCCACATGAACACTGGCAGCTACATAGTCACCCATGGGCAGCAGGCAGAGGTGTTAATCTGAGAAATGGTTGAAAAGGGCAGGATTTGGAGACCGCCTGCACAGTATCATGGGAGTTAGGCTTAGCATGGAGGGCTTAGCATCAAGTTGTCTGAGGGGTTCTGGAGATGTAGCCCATCTGCTAGCAAGCTTGCCCAGCATGTGTCAGGCCCCATAATCCACAGAACCCCATAAAACTGGTGTGGTGACACACGCTTGCAATCCCAGCCCTCTGGAATCAGAAGCAAAAGACTTGGCATTTTAGGGCATTCTCAACTACGTTGTGAGTTTAAGTCCACCCTGGGATATGTGAGACTGACTGGGGAGGGGCCAGCAGAGGAGGAGGACAAAAGAGAGTGGTGGTCAGATTGGTCTGTGGGTGCCTTTCACTCCTGCACTCTTAGAATGAGTGAGACTTTCAGAGAGAACAGAGGATCTCCTGGAGAAGCCAGTGTCTTCCTGGAAGAGAGGCTACTGTTGTGTGACAAAACTTTTCCTGGGGACACACTACACCATCTCCTCATCCCAGAAAGAGAGCCCTACAACAGACCCAAAGTATGGATTTAACCAAAGTCCAATTGGGTGACTTGATATGTTTTATTGGGTGTTATTTACAGGGATATAGGTGAGGGGTTGCTTATAGGAGCAGGAATGACCCAAAGCCCACCCCAGTACAGGTGACAGTGCCCAAAAGCTGGGAACCTGGAGCACACTAAGTAGGCTGCAGGCAGCCCAACAGGTTGGAGAGGGTCCCTTCCAAGTGACTCAGTTGGCCTCAACCTCTTCCAGGCTGGCTTAGCTGGTTTCTGCTTCTTCCAGCCAGCTTGTCTGGTCTCAGAGTGTTGTAGAATATTGTTTTAAGGTGAGTTATATTCGTTTATGCTCTGTAACATTTGTTTAACAATATAAAGATGTATTGCTTTTGTTTGTACTATATTTGTTTCACTCTGTGAAGCTGTGATTCTTTGCTTGTCTGAAACACTTGATGGTCTAATAAAGAGTTGAACCACCAATAGCGAGGCAGGAGAAAGGATAGGCTGGGTTGGTAGGCAGAGAGAATAAAGAGAAAGAGAAAGAAGGAAGGGAGGAGCAACGAGGGAGCAAGAGAACAAGGAGAGGACACCAAGGGCCAGCCAGAGACAGAAGTAAAGAAGGTATACAGAAATAGAGAAATAGAGAAAGATAAAAGCCCAGAGGCAAAAGATAGACTAGATAATTTAAAATAAGAAAAGCTGGCTAGAAACAAGTTATTAAGCTAAGGCCAGGCATTCATAAGAAATAATAAACCTCCATGCGTTTTATTTGGGAGCTGGGTGGCTGGCCCCCAAAAGAGCCCAAAGAGAAAAAAGTAAAATAAAAACAACTACATCAGAGTCTTCTTTGAAACTTGGGTTTGCTGTTCTGAGAGGGAAGCTCAACATGTATGGGTTACTTTGTCTGGGAAGGGCCTAGTGTATCTGGTCAGCTTCAGGAACTTCCTGAAGTCATTTTGAGTTGTACCTTCTTGTTTAAGGAGCTTCCCAGCAAAAGGAATGTTTCAATCTTGGTGTTGAAATTTCAGGGAAACCATTACACAACAGTTACACATTTTTGGAGTTATCTGAAAGATGGGTTTCTTGCCAGTCACCCCGTGCAAGGTGTGGGCTGAGGGAAATAAGGTCTGAGCCCATGCATAGTGTGGGCTTAGGGAGCACAGGTTTGTGGTAGCTTTTTCTTGCTGTTGTGAAAAGTTACCACAATGGAGAGGCCTCACACAACACAAGTGAGATACTTGTCAGTTCTGTGGATCAGAAGGTTGACAGATCTACTGAGCTGGCTTCCAGGTCTTAATAGGACCATGCTCTTTTCTGGAGACTTCAGGAGGAGTCTGTGCCTTTCTCTAGATTCCTTGACTGCATTCCTTGGCTGGAGTTCTTCCTCCTACATTCCAAAACCAGCGATAGCTGTTAAATCTTCACACAGCCTTCCCTCTGCTTCTCTTCTGTCTTCTTTGCCCCCTGGAAGGACCTTCACGGTAGTGTTGAGACCTTGGATCATTCCAGTCACTCTCCATCATAAAGAGACCATTTCTTTCTGGCAGCTTACTCCTTGCTGTCCCTATAATATAGGTTCTGGGCATGAAGGTGTGGACATCTTAGGGATGGGTTGCTAGTCTGTCTTCCGTACTTCCCCAACATGAACGAGTAAGAACAAAAACAAGGGAAGCCTGAGAGCTTGCCATAGCTTAAGAGAGGTCTCAGGAGACAGTGACAAAGTTTCCTGTGGAGTCCTGCAACAGATAGAAGACACCAAACAAAATCCAGGAAAGCTGGGCAAAGCAAGGGTTAGACATTCCATATATCCATGTACATTCATTAATTATGAGGTACAATGTTGGTAAGGTATTAATGCCATTCATTTACTTTATTAGTAACTAAAAGGTAGAACAGGACATGTCATATAGAGAAACCTCATTACTACCTTGAACATTTTCTAGAAACCTAAAACTATTCTAATATAAAAGAGTTATTATTTAGAATGGGAAAAGAAAGGTTGTTCCTGGGGCTAGAGCAGAAATAACAGTGTGAGAGAAGTTTCGCTGATCTTCTTGAATATTAGATCATAAAAACATGTGCATATTCATACCCCAGTGGAACCATGATTATAAGAATAACCTTTGCCAGTTCTGTTGGCGCAGGCTGGTAGGATTTGCTGAAGGAGGCAGAGGCAGGGAGAACTGGAGTTTGAGGCCAACCTGGACTATACATTTAGCTGGGCAGTGGCGGTCTAAACCTTTAATCCCAGCACTTGGGAGGCAGAGGCAAGCAGATCTCTGTGAGCTTGAGGCCAGCCTGGTCTAGTTCCAGGACAGGCTCCAAAGTTACAGAGAAACCCTGTCTTGAAACCCTCCCCCCCAAAGAGTGCATGTATTATCCTATTAAAATATCTAAAAAGAAAAAAAAAGAGTGTAGGGAACTTCGGAGTTAGCTCAAGACATCTAGACACCCAAGGCCAAATACTCAGCACAAAGGAGATTTATTTGCCCCAGAAGGACAGAGGGCAGGGAATAAGAGACAAAGACAGGAGATGGAGGGTGAGAGACAAGGGAGAGGGACGGGGAGGAATATTTGTCTGGGAGGAACAAAGGACCACCTGTGGATAGGGAGAAGACAGCAGTTTATAAAGGAACAAAGGGAAGCCCCACATTAGGAAGAGTGTTTAATTTTAATTGGGCATGTTAATTAGGTGAGCCAAAGGAAGATTTTGATTGCTAAACTTCAATACTTTGGTAGCTGGACCTTGGAAGTCAGCCTCAGGAGGAGGAAGTCACCAAATAATGGACTAGACTTTCGGAGCTAGCGTCAGGAAAGCAATCTAGCAGCTTTTAGCAAGGCAGAGGGAGTGGGGGAGAAGAGAAAGGCCCTCCAGGATCATGCTCATACACTCAGACAGGCCAGAGTACCTTCAGTGAATGGGTCGTTTCTCTTCTTTACTTGTTCCTTGTTCTGGTAATGTGACATTTTTACCAGCAAATTTTTCTCAAATCTTGGTCCTGGGTCTAGCTGAGCTTGGTGATAAACTCATAAGCCCAGCACTGTGGCAAGGGAAACCTAAATTTGAGGGCACTTGGTCTATATATTGAGACTCCTGCGTGTGTGTGTGTGTGTGTGTGTGTGTGTGTGATTGGTCAAAACTATCAATAAGCTAGAAGGCCTTGTGGGGTCTGTGCCAACTCTTCCAAACACATTTAGTGATCTGTCCCTACTTTAGGCGTCCTTGCATCTGGTGTTGTAATTATAACTATGTCACATGGCATCGTTATTGCCTGTTCAGTGTCTGCTCCCTGGAGCAGGGTGTGCTGAATCCTTGGAGGCAGACACTGTCTAATTCATGTTTATGTCCCCAAAGATGATGCAAGACCTGTCACATAATAGATTACTAACAAGTTATGCTGAGGTAGTGATTGAGGAAATGAGTCGATAGGTGGATAAGTGAATAAATTCATTAGAGAAAGAATGCACTGGAGAACCGCTGGTTCATTCAACATTTTATGCCACCATGGGTTTAGCCATGGCGGTTGCACTTTCCTGGTAACTGTGGTGTTATGAACACGAGATCAGATCGAGACCTGTTTTTTTGCACGCCTCTAGGGAAGATAAGTTGGTGCCTAAATACCGGACTTGTCTGCAAAAGAAATGTGTGCATTTAATATTCCCTAAATACAGACTAGTCATGAGATATCTGTGAGGAAGCAGATGGAACCAGGAGCACAGTTCAGTGCCTGTCTGGCATATGCAAGGCCCTGGGCTCAAACCCTAGGCACACAAAACCTCAAAAACAAAATATTCGCAGTAGCTGCAGCTAACAACAGCACAACTGGGAAAATAAGTTACTGTGTCTGCTGAGAGGGTAGGGCAAATAATTTGTGGGAAATAGATTAACTGATATAAAATACATATTTAAGACAAGTGAACAATTAAATGCAATGACTCTGTTTAGTGGAGAACACAGAACATCCAAACAGGAAGCAGCCCTGGTTCAGCAGGGTGTTGTTTGTCTGTCTGTCTGTTTGAGTCTCACTGTGTAGTCTAACTGGCCTGGAACTCACTATATAGACCAAGACTAGGCTAATTTCCAAAACATAGAGAGCTGCCTGTCTCTCCGTGTGGGACACTGGGGTTAAAGGCAGTGCTACTGTGTCCAGCTAAGTAGTGTTAGAAATCCCACTCTACCCAGTCATATTTCTATAGCGTCTGGCTTCCAGCTCCTTGGAGAATGAAATTCAAAGTCTTCACCATGCTCTTTGAAAGCACCCATGATGGGCTCACCTTCTTCCTGGCATCAGGTTTCTTGAAGGCTGCTCTTTTGTCTTGTTCCAGGAAGCCTTAGGTTTACTCCCTCTTCCTGACCTGCTCAAAGGGCCATCTTCCTAGGCCATCTTCTCTAAAACAGCACCAGCTCCAAGTTACTTCCTCTTACCTCACTGGTGTCCTTTATTGCACATGTCACTGTTGGCCATTATCCGGTTATTTGCTTGTTTTTCAGGTCTTATCTTTTATTTGTTTGTTTGTTTTCCCTCTCTGCTAAGAGACTATCAGAGAAATACCATAGTCTCTGTCCTAGCTCTGCCCCACTAGACAACTAGTGTGTCCTAGAGTCTGAGAGTAAAGACTGAACCTGCCATGACCCTCTGCTGGGCCATTGCAAACGGAACAGGAAATACAAGAGTAGAGCGGCTCAGCTCAGAGTTCTAAAGGCAATGGCTAAGGAACAGGTGAGCAGGGCTTTATCCTCCCCCCCCCTCTTTTGATAGGAGCCAACCTCCCAGCAAAGCCATAGTTTGTGTCCTCATCTGTGATTTTCAGACATTTATGTTTAAATGACTTCCCAGCAATGCTTTGATGCCAAGCTAGTCCACCTGTGTGGTCTGCAAGGCGCTTGCCTAGAGACACTAACAGGGCTCAAAGATGGTTTTTGCCCTGAAATAGCCCCTTTCTTTCTCTCCTTGTCTTTTGTTTTAAGGGTCCACTTTGCTAGCCCTTTCTGTGGGCAACAGAGAGAATTTCTGCCCCTGCTTCCTCTCACAGGAAATATGCCTTTGGGGGCAGTCCCAGCTGACAGGCATTCCCAGCTGAGCAGAAGAATAGACAATTTATGAGTCTCAACAAATTTTTTTTTAACCCTTTCGATGTCATTTGCATTGTGAAATACCTACCAGAGAAGACTTCTCAGACAGGGCTCAAGCCAATAGGAAGTCTTCATTAGTCTGGTGGTGTCTGGGATTCCACTGCAGCCCTGAGTCTTTCCCAGGATGAGCTTCTGAGGACAAAATCCACATCCTGGGTTGACGCCCCTCAGTCAGCAAGAACTGTTAGCCAGAGCAGAACTACAGAATCCAAAAAGCAAGGCTGGTACATTTAGGGACTTCCCCAGAACTATGGACTTTGATGGTTGGGTCTTTGTTCTCATTTTGGCAGGTGTTGCTGCCTACATGCTGGGTTCCAAGGCCTGAATGGTACTTTGGCTATAGTGTCAGTTGTGTTAAGGTCTGGGGTCCTGATATACTTGGCTTGCCTCTAGAAAAATAGAAGGGAAAACAGAACAAAACAAGGAACAGAAAGAAATAATTCATAGTTCAAATGAATGTACAGATTTGGGATTAAGGAAATCATAGTAACTACTGAAAACCTACAAGGCAGTTTTTAATTTGTAATAAGATTGCAAAAATATGAACTGATATCAGACTCAGAGGGAATTAAAGGATAGAGTAAATAAATATTGATAACCATCAGTTTATACAAATAAAGTTATTCAGAGTCATTTTTTTTAACACCATCTTGTTTCCAGTTAACTAGAAGCCAATAAGTGTTTTAGAAATGTAGATTTGATAGAGTCAATGTCCAAACAATTTTACTGAATAATATAGGTGTTTTGAATATTAGAGAACTTTCTGGAAAGAATGTAGCTCACATTGAGTCATTGAATTGACCACTTTTCTGGTCCTAATAATTCCTTGCTTGAAAATTTGAACTCTTCTGGGAAAATGGTTCTTTGTACCCAGGTGTCTGTAGCTAGTCTGTATGTTTGGACAACAGCAGCAAACACCAAAGGACCTAGAAATAATGGAAATATCCTATAATGGGTCACAAGGGCATAATTGCTAGATTGATTAACTATTTCAGCATCAAAATGACAGGAATGGGGAATTATAGGGACATGTAAGGAAGTATATTTTAAATAGCATGAACATGTATAGCATAGCATTACATGGCATTTCCAATGCTGTCTCTATCGTATGTCTTATGCGTGTATCCATCTTTGTGTACGTGAGCACAGGGAAGCTAGATGTGGAGTTAGCTGTCTTCCTATCAGTCTCCACCTTATTTTTGAGACAGTTTCTCTCACTGAACATGGAGCTCAGTTATTTGGTTAGACTAGTTGACCAGTAGGCCCCAGTATATTCTCCGTTTCCCCAGTGCTGGCATTAGAGATGTTGTACCTGGGCCCTAGAGGGTCAAACTTGTAACATGAAGGTCTGGCTTGCTTGTTGGGAGTTTCTGTCCTGCCTGCTACCCCACATCCAGCAAGCCCCAAAGAAAATCACACAGAGATCTCTATAGGTTATAAAGTTGATTGGCCCATTAGGTCAGGCTACTTATTAGCTCTTGTAGCTTNATTTCTACTTCCTGTCTGGTTTTCCCACCTATACTTCCTGCCTGGCCAATCAGCCTTCATTTAAAACATGATTGACAGAATACAGACAATTCTCCTGCACTACAAACTTAGGTCCTAACGTTTGCGTTTGCGTGGCAGCACTTTACCAACTGAGCCATCTCCCCAGGTTCCTGTGCAGACCTCTTAAGAGCAAAATTTTATAAAATCTGAGTTATCAGCAGTAACCCTAAGGGCTTGTGCTGGATATTTATGGAAATGGGTGTGGTTTAGATTTAAATATATATATAATTGTCTTGTTATTTGCTTATATTTTATTGTGATGTTGATCAAATATATTCTAATGGAAAATTCCAGCAAATAGAATTTAAAAATAAATCCTAATTCCAGCACTGTAATTTCCCCTCTGTATGATCAGAATGAGTAATCCCCTCTGGGGGACTTCTCCCTCCTGGAGAGTGCTTGCTCCATCTACCAGGTCTACCAACAATGCTGTAGGGAGAAGCATTAGCAGACATACAAAGCTGCCTGCTGCGATATTTCCATTGTCTTCAACCTTAGTAACTGACACCCAGGGTTTAGCAGCAAAGATGGTGTTTTCTGAGCTTCCTCTCTATGTTTGTGTAGTATGTGGCAGCATTCTGGGTAAGAGCAGGCAAGCAGACAGGCTATGCGTGGGGTTTCTTCTCTGTTTGTTTCATCTCCCTGAAAAGCAGATTTCATGGCTGGCTCTTCAGCAATTCTGTTCAGGGTGGGAGGTTACATGGTAGAAACCTGTTCCCTTGTACCTTGAAAGCAATTCTCAGTTACAGCACTGCAAGAATTTCCCTAAGTGAATAAACTCTTGAGTGTTCAAACTACTGCTACTGTTAGTTCTGCACTCCCAGAGAAAGTGTATCTTAGGTAAACGTTTCTCAGTTTCCTTGCTGGTCTGTGCCTTCCGAAGTTAAAAAGAGCGGAGGAGATGGTATCGGAGACATTCACTGCCTTGGCATTTCTTAAACTCTATAACGGACACCTCCTATCGTGTAACAATGAATCACCGTTTCTTGGGATATTTCTGGAGTTCCTGTGCACGTACAGACACAGACACACACACACAGAGACACACAGAACACACGCAGAGAGACACACATATACAGACACACTCACAGACAAATAATTTAAAACTATTCCCCTATGTACTCACAGTCAGTAGCTTAGTCCACAAGGCCCACCACTGTCGTATGTATGTATATTACTTGTACTTCTTTTGTATCCTGTGTTTTCATTCATTACACTGTGCTTATATTTCCGGTTCTTTTAAATACTATTTTTGTTTGTTTCTTTCTTTGTTTGATTTTTTTTTTGAGACAGCGTTTCTCTGTGTAACAACCCTGGCTGTCCAAGAATTTGTTTTGTAGACCAGACTTGCCTTGAGCTCATAGAGATCCTCTCACTTCTGCTTCCTGAGTGCTGGGATTAAAGGTGTAAATACCGTATTTAATGAATGCACTCAATTCCATTTCATGGATGATGTACTCTACTGAAACAAACCAATGCCATACTTGGACATTGAAAGTGTCCCGTCATTTGGTTGTTGTAAGTAGCCTTCTTATGGATTTGCTTTCAACCCAATCTGTGTATGCTGTAGTGACCCATTAGCTCAGTTACAATGAAGACAAAAGTGTGCTGTCATATTGAGTTCCAGACCTTTGCAGACTTATGTTGCTGCCCTTTCTCTGTTGCCAATGTAAAACACCATTATGTCCTCTGCACGTTTGCTAACAATGCATGTGCCCAGCCATTTATTCAAATCTTTGTCTATGTCTCATAAATTTCTTATTGTATGGCAAAAGATATATGCAGCGATATGTAGAGTTTAAACTATTCCCAGGTGTGAAATTCAAGGGTATTAGTGACCTTCACGTTGCTCAACAATCAATAGCATTACTTATCTCCAAAACTTTTCACTGTCTGTGCCTATCACACAATAATTATCCTTTCTCACTTTCTGTAGTCTGTGGCAACCCTGGCTGTCTCCATTCATGGGGTGCCTGCTCTGGGTATTTCATGAATGAGGTTAAAACAGTGTCTTCGAAGTGTGTTTTGTAACTGGGATATTTTGCTTAGCCCAGTGTTTCTAGGCATTAACTGTGTTGTAGCCAGCGGTAGTATTGTTTTCCTTTTGGAGCTGAATGTAATATGTGTGTATAAATATGGGAGTGTATATACGCATGTAATGTATCCCTGTTTCACCCATTCATCCTTTGCTGGCGTCTTGGATTACAAGCATGTGTTGGCTGTTGTGAGTAAAGTGCCATGAACATGAGTGTGTAAACATGCTTGCTTGCATGACTGCTTTGCTGTGTCATACAGTAAATTTCTGGGCAGTTTTTAAGGACCCACCACATGGATGTTCATTGCTTCTGCATCATTTCACACTCTCATCCACATTGTGTGCGCTTCAAGTAGCTCTACATCCTGGTCACCCTTTATTTTTCATATTTTTAGATAGTAGCTATCTTGTTGGATGTGATTGTGATTTTAATTAGCATGTAAGTGGTTAGAGACATGGTTCTCAACCAGTGGGTCGCGATCCCTTGAGAGTCTCACATGAGAGATTTACAGTCTGATTCATAGTAGGAGTAAAATTAGTTATGAAGTAGTAACAATAATTTTATGGTCGGGGTCCCCTCAACATGAGGCACTATGTTAAAGGGTTGCAGTGGTTGGAAGGAGAAGAAGATCTGGGATAGAGCGTCTTTTCATATGCTTAATGGTCATTTGTAGTATGTCTTCATGGAGAAATGTCTATTCAAGTAACTTACCCATTTTTAAAACTGAGTTCATTTATTTGTTGGTGTTGAAGTGTAGTATATGTTCACATATTCTGGATACTAACCCCTCATCAGTCACATTGTCTGTAGCTGTTTTTGTATTTCATCATTGCTCTTCAGGCTCCACTAAGTCATTTGATACACAGAAATTTTGGATTTTGATCAAGTGAAACGTATGCATTTTTCTCTTTTGTAGCTTATGTTTCGGGGTATATGTTATGATTTGAATGTACAGTGCCCCCATAGGCTACAAGCTGGGAATTTGGTCCCTATACTTTAGAGTGTCCTGAAGCAGTGTCTGACTGGAGGAAGCAGGTACTGAGGTGTATCCTTCAGGATGCCCTGGCCCTGCCCCCCTTACCTCCCGTCATTGCTTCCTGTCTGCCACCTTGCCAACAGGCCTCTGTCACAGAACTCTTTCCTATCTGTTCTGCGTAAGCACATGGGGCCAAGTGACCAAGGACTGAAACTTCTGGAACCACAAGCCCAAATAAACCCTTCCTCTTTTCTTTCTTTCCTTCCTTCCTTTCTTCTTTTTTTCTCTTTTCCTTTTTTTGTGGTTGTTTTGAGACATGGTTTCTCTGTAGCTTTGGAGCCTGTCCTGGAACTAGCT
>LOEQ01000460.1:10333-22808 GCA_001685075.1 Bramus lutescens | reverse complement strand
GCCTGTCCTGGAACTAGCTCTTGTAGACCAGGCTGGCCTCAAACTCAGAGAGATATCTCCTGCCTCTGCCTCTCAAATGCTGGAATTAAAGGCGTGCGCCACCACTACCTGGCTAACTCTTCCTCTTTTCAAGTCATTCTATCAATATTTTATTACAGTAATGAGGAAAGTAGCTAACATAGCAGCACACAAAACACATCAAGGCTTAGGACTGTATCTTATTCTATGTGCCTTCCTTTAGATGTTATGGTTAAGACACTGGTCTATTCTGAGTTAAGTTTTGCTGATGGTATAAGGCAAAGCTCCCCCTTCCTCCTCTTCCTCTTTTTTCCCTTCCTCTTCTTCCTCCTCCTCACTGCCTCATCCTTGTTATTTGCTAACCCTGAGCTGTACTGCCAGCCCCCAGCCCACTTGTAAACTTTGAGACAGATTCTTGCTAAATGGCCAAGGCTGGCCTCAACTGGCATGCTCCTAGGTTAGCCCACGGAGTAATTGGTGCTTCTGCTGTGTGCCACTGTGCCCAGTTCCAGCTTCATTCTTTTTGCATGTAATGTCTTTATTAATGCTAATTTTGCTACCCCCCCATTCCTGCCTATTTTCTGGCTAAGAAGAGTCCTAAGTGCGTTGTAGCTTTCATTTGCTATTGTAAATGAACCTCTCCCATCTCCCTTCCCCCATCTACACGTTAGATTTTCTGATGGCAGGCTAATAGGAAATGTGTTTTTCCTATTGATCACTATATAACTAGCTTCTTTTTTCTGGAGTTTTCAGTTGAATGTCTTAGGATTTCCAAGTAGATAGAAATATTTTTTCTACATACCATGTGAATTTAGGTAATATTTTTATATGCCTAACAAAATGAAGTTTGCTACTTTCTATAAAATGCGTCTGTAATGAATTGTGAAGCCCGGGAACTGTTTTAACTGTATAACGTTGCCTGGCCCATCGCTAAGCTCCTGGCCATCTCTCTTGTATACATTGTCTTTAGCACCTGTTAGTCCATGTGTGGTCCCCAGAGCAGCAAACCAGCATTACCTGAGAGCTTGTTAGAAATGCAAATTCTTGGGACCTACTCCAGATCTACTGAGCTTGAATGTGCCTGTTAAGATATGTGGATAATTTCTATGTAGCTAGAGCTTTGGGAGTACTACTTCAGAACTTAATAAAATAATGGTTCTTCCTCTTTTCTTTAAGCCTTTCCTCCAATTTACAGGTAATTAGAAACTACAAGACAGTAGAAAAAGATCTTTCAAAAATAGCAGTAAATAGACTGTGAATTCACAGGATGCTAGGGGAGAAATCAGGTTTGGGAAGGAGCAAGTTCAGAATGTCCAAAATGTAATATTTTGTAGCAGCTTCCTCAAACCTGAATATGGTAGACTATCTTCTGCAAAATTATTTTTCTGCTACTTTTCTTTATATGGAGTCTTTTTTTCAAATATGGAAATGAAAGTCTATATCACATAAATAAAATAAAAATGATAGCAATGATAAATAATAATATAAATAAATAATAAAATAACATAATACAAATAAATGATAAATAATAAGATGACAATAGTAAATTAAAGGACAAAGATTGTTAAGACATAAAAATTATCAATGAGTTAAAAATAATACTTTATTTATGAAAACAATAAGTGCTTATGATTGACTAGAAACTTGGTGTTAGCAAAATTCAGAGTAAGGTGAGGTTCTACATCAGTGAAAACATTTGGAGAAGTTACTTAAAAATTGGTAAGTTTCAAGGGCTTAGCATGTACCAGGCACATATCTAAGAGCTTTGATCCTCTCGAGGACCTCATGACGGTTTCAGTAACATCACCCACATCCTGCAGATAAGGAAATTGGGATTGCAGATGTTGGAAAACTTCAGAGGAGCCACAGAGTTACATCCAGGCACATCCAGAACCTACAGTGCTACACAGACAAAGACTTCCCAGCACCAAGAAATCTAAGTCTAAGTGTGTATGTGTTCTATGAACAGGACAAAGGCTACCTTTTCTATTTACATTCATGTTCAGTATCACTTAATGTGGTGATTTAAATGAAAACGACCCCACAGGCACATGTATTTGAAAGTTTAGTCACCAGGGAGTGGAACTCTTTGATCCAATTAGAAGGATTAGGAGGTGTGGCCTTTTTTGGAGAGGTGCATTGCGTCACTGGGGGTCTCTCTCTCTCTCTCTCTCTCTCTCTCTCTCTTTCTCTTTCTCTCTCTCTCTCNTCTCTCTCTCTCTCTCTCTCTCTCTCTCTCTTTCTCTTTCTCTCTCTCTCTCTTGCCTGTGGATCAGGACATAGAACTCTCAGCTACTTCTCCAGCCCTACACCTTTGTGCTTGTCGTGCTCTCTGCCATGATGATAATGGACTAAACCTCTGAACTGTAAGCAAGCTCCAATGAGATGCTTTCTCTTATAAGAGTTGCCATGGTCATGTTGTCTCTTCACAGCAATAGAACAGTGACTAAGATACATATGACAGGAATTTTTACCCTGGCTGAATGTCACTTACTCAGTGAGGGTGGGGGCACATGTCATGCACATGTGAGGACATGTCATGCACATGTCAGAGGACAACTGTGGGGGCTGGTTCTCTTATTCCACTGTGGGAATTCTGGGAATTGAACTCAGGACATCTGGTTTAGTGGCAAGTAGCTGACCCTGAATAGCTTGTCATATTGTAGATAGAATATAACATTGTAGCTAGGAATTCTGGGAGGAAGACTTCAAGCCACTGGCAGATAGCACCCTCTTTAATGATAGTTCTCTGCATTATGGCTGACAACCAGATTCCTTGATCCCAAGTCCCTTTCTATATAGTCTAGTAACTGTATAATCTAGTAATTGAATTGCTTTCTAAAAAAAATTGTTTATGTAAATGAGTTTTGCCTGCACATAATGTGTGTGCCTGGTATTCTTGGAGGCCATAAGAGAGCTTCAGATCTCCTGGGACTGAAGTTACAGAGTGTTATGAGCTGCCATATGGGTGCTAAGAATTGAATCTGGGTCCCCTGCAAGAGCAGCCAGTGCTTTTAACCACTGAACCATCCCCCAGCCTCCTGCGGTGCTTTCTCCACTTGTATTTTCAATGCCTGACAGATGCCCCTCCTCTTGATAAAAACATGAGAAGTCACAGGTTCCCTGTGATAGTTTGCCTTTTCTAACTTTATTGAAATATGACTAAAATAAAATATTGGTCTTTATGTTACCTAAAATGTACGGCTTAGAATTATTAGTCCCTTTGGTTTGGTTTTTGTTGTTGTTGTTGTTTGGTTTTTTGTTTGTGTGTGTATGTGCGAGTGTGTGTGCATGAGTGTGTGCTTTTATTTTAAGCCCAGGGCAGGGCACACACAACCACTGATACATGACCAGCATCATATTCCTCCGTCCTGAATGTAAAAGATCAGAGAGCTTCTTACGGCTATAGAGGAGTCATAGGACAGGGACATCCTGGCCTCTCTTCAAATTCAATAATACATTCTTGTGTCTTTTAAAATTAACATGGCTTGTTAGTCTTCACAATTAATCACACTGTGATTTATTGGTAAAGATGTTGCATCTTTGATGTAGGTAATTTTTATGATGGAGATGCCTTTTAGCCCTCAGATTGGTGTTCAAGATGTAAAATTTCCCCAGTCAACTTAAATTTTCCAAGTGATCTTGCATCCCACCAACCAGGTGGGAAATTTCTCTGCAGTCATACACAGCCCGTGTCTCTCTCCAGCTCCAGGTGTGGAAGTTCAGGGGTCACAAAGAGAAACGTCTCCCAGCTACAGTACACAGTAGTAATGGCCTCTGCCACCCTGATGGTCCCTTCTCCTTGGGCCTCTGCTGTTTATAGGCTGCCCAGGGTCCCAGACTCTGGTCAGATGGGGAGATCTTTGACTGACGATTCCTGCACTTGTAGGAGTCATTTTATCAGAAGGATGGATGCCTTTCTCTACCACAGTCTACAAGCTCCTGCCTTTTCTGGGGTCATAATTCTCTCAGGTCATAAAACATGGCTTAACATGGGGGAAGGGGACTCCTGGTGTTGTAGTCTGAATAACCCCAAAATACCTGTTCTGAATCTTAGTCTTCATTGTGGTGGTATCAGGAAGTAAGACTTTGTGGGGAGGTAACCAAGTCGTGAGTTCTCTTCCCTTACAAATGGAAAAGGGCTGTAGGCCACTTTGTTAGTTTTTGCTCTTCCCCTGGGTTAGGTGCCATCCTAAAACGAATGACACAGAGAGAAGCTCCTCCAAAAGAGCTCATTTAAAAGTAACAGAAGGATGGTGATCTGGAATATATGTACCCTGGGGAGTTGTGTGAAGGCCACAGGTTTACCCAGGGAGGCAAAGAAAGGCAAGGCATTGAAAACGTAAAGCGAAAGAAGTTACATAAACTGTTTTTGGAATGATTATCCTTGGCCACAGAAACAACAAGGATCCCATCAGGCCAAAGCTAAATAGATAGCTGCTCTGTAGATGTCTCCACAGGGAGAGGCAAGATTCTTTGTGAAAGGCTGGTGCCTTGGCAATCTGTTGAGATGGATTTTGTTACAAGGCGACTGTGCCTAAGTGTCTTCCCTTTATGGCTTCCTGGTTCTTCTGTGCCTGGGTGTGGAAGCAGAGAGCAGCCCTTGCCAAACATTAAACCTGCTGGTGTCTTGATCTTAGGCATCTAGGTCCCCGAATGTGTGAAAAACACATTCCTGGTCTTCATAGGATACCCATCCCAAGGTATTTCACTATCACAGCACACGCAGAGGGCAGCACAAAAAAAGAAAAGAAAAAAAAGACATAGTCTACTAATCCTTCTTGGATATACAAAATCATTTACCAGTAGCCAAGAAGTAAAAAACTAACCTTTGTAGAGTTGATCTTCAGTGGTGCATAACGGACCTCGAAAAGGCTGGGGATGCAGCCTTTGGTAAAGTCTTGCCTAGCCTTCTAGAGGCCCTGGATCTCCCTCAGGGCAAAGAAGAGAAGGAGGGGGAGGAGCCACAGGAGGAGGGAGGAGGTAGAACTGTTCCTCTCAAGTGATTGTGAGCCTATCCCATTAGCAGTCCCCCCCCCCAGGAGCCTGTTTCTGACATCCCCCTTTCTGTAAACCTAGTCACACAACCGTTGGTGGAAAAGCATGTGTTTAAGAAATAACTGCTTCTGGTGTTATATCAGTGTTTGCTTTGTAGAACTTGCTTAGCCATGACTGAAATTAAATGTTTGACACTATCACCTTTAACGAGGGTGCCTATGGCCTTTGTGCTGAGTTAAAGGTTAGTATAGAGTCTAAACTAACCTCCCTACTGCTGTGACCCCTTAGTATTTGCCCTCATGTTACGGTGGCCCCCAACCACAAAATTATCTTTGTTGCTACTTCATAACTGTAAATTTCCTACTGTTATGATTGTAATGTAAATAATCTGTGTTTTCCTATGGTCTTAGGTGACCCATGTGAAAGGGTTGTTCGACCCCTCAAGAGGTCACGACCCACAGGTTGGGAACTGCTGGTCTAGGCCCTGTTTCCCATGAGCTTTACCTCATAGGCCTCCCCTCTGAGGGTCGTTGAGGGCTAACAGATGCCCTTCCATGGGCAATTAATCTTTCCTAATTAATGACTGGGGTGAAAAATAGCCAAGTTCCAGAAATTGAACCAGCTCCATAGCCACTGTGGGCCAAGATGGTGGAGTCCAGGGCCCTGCATGGTGGACCTTGTGTGCTAGACAGAAGGTGACCTTCAGTATAGAGGAGGCTAGACTCTTGAGGCCATCTCTCTCCTTGGGTCATCTTCCTTTCTCCTCCTGTGCTCTAGGGTCATCTTCCTTTCTCCTCCTGTGCTCTAGGCCACTTGACTGTCCTGTCTTCTCCCTAATCCAACAGTTGCTCACTCAGCTCATTGACTTTCAGGGTAAAGTGACCTGCAATCATTCCTAGGAATCCACTGGGCCCTCAGAAAGGAAGCAAATTTAAATCAGTCCAAGAAGTCTGGTAGTGTTCATCCTGGAAAAGTTTGAAAACGACAGTTTAAATTTATGGACAAAAATGTGTGTGTGTGTGTGTGTGTGTGTGTGTGTGTGTNNNTGTGTGTGTGTGTGTGTGTGTGTGTGTGTATGTGTGTGTGTGTGTGTGTGTGCGTATGCGTATTGTGTGTGTGCGTGTGTATTTTAAACAAACTGCCAACCATAAAAATAAATGAAAAGATCAATGTTGGTGTCGATGAACAGCCCAGAATATGAATCATGATGTAGAGGCGTTCTGGAGCCAGGATCAAGGGAACTGGATTTCCACCAGCCTGGGTGCCTGCCTGCTGCCTGTATCCAGGCCTCAATCTTTCTCATCTACTGAGTTGTGTGTGTGTGTGTGTGGCTGCAGGTGGAGAATGGATCATAACCCTCACAGTTTGCTTGATAGATTAAGGGAAATTAGGGAACCACAGGGTTCCTTTGTGAACAGTGTAGCTCTCTCCAGGTGTAAATACCGCTACTGTGTCTTCCCACTGCAGTATTTGCAACACAGCAGAAAACACTGAATTTTTAGTTACAAAAGCAAGTCAACTGTGGGATCAGTAAGATGAACAGGCAAAGCATTTGCTGCATGGCCAGATGACCTGAGTTCATTCCCAGAACCCATGTCAGTATGGAAAAGTGGAAATAGAGAACCAACTTCAAAATCATGCCCTCTGGCCTGCCCCCACCCCTGTGTTGTTCATGCATACAATAATTACTAATTAATAAAATAAGCTAGCCAGACATCAGCACTGGTGTAACTTTGGTAAGATAATGTAGGCTTGCAGCTTAGCCTGTGTCATGGAAGGGAGAGACTGGCACTCTGGAAGAACCCGAAACTGTCCAAAGGGGCATTTCTCAAGTTCAGTGTGTAGTAACTGTGAACCTGCCAGGAGCCTCTCAGACTGCAGACGTTCCTGCCCTGCCCCCTCCCCAGAAACACCTGTCCTTTGTCTAGTCACACTTGTCCCCAGACTCCATCTGCTTGTCTCTTGGATGACCTGGCCTGTCAGATGCCAAAGAGAGAAACCCTCGATGACGGCTCCTTGTCACCAGAAGACTGATTTCATGGTTCTGCTTCTCTTAGCTATTAGGTTAAGGCCAAAAGCCTGATACAGGTGAGCGGTGGGCGAGGGGAGGAGCCCATCCATAGGCTGAATGTTCAGTTCCTGCATGGTAGGGGTCTGTTACACTTGGGGGAGGAGCTCCTGGCCAGGCAGTGTAGGATTTGAGGATCAGCTTCTGTAATGATCGCCTGTTGGAAAGGGTCACTTCAAAAGTGTAGCCATTAAGGTGAAACACACAAATTAGTTTTAAAAGGTATGCTGCCAATCAAATAGCATGCTTCCTAAAATCCTTTCATGCCTTCTCCTAAGATGAATGTTATCTTGGCTAGAGCTGGTCATTCATTCATTCACTCCAACGCTCATTCATTCTTTCTATGAGCCTCCTGGTATCAGGGACCCATCTGAAACTGAGCCTTTGGCTCAGCTCCTGGATATCAGTGAGTCTGGGCAAGTGTTGGCCCCCTTATGGCTGGCTGCCGGTCACCAGCTTATTTTCCTTTCACTTCTCTGAGATAATTTCCCACCTATCAGCTGACAAATACCAGAACCTGCTTCCCTTCAGGCTGATAGGCAGCAGATCCTGGTAACATCTGTGTTGTTGTACAAGCGCTTTAATTTTGCATTTAAATTTCAAAATCCCTTAGATGCTATCATTTGCAAACTAACTCTAGAAATAACCAAATCATAAGGAAATTACAGCACAATAAGTATTTTAATAACTTTTTATTGCTTGCAATCAAGTTGACAAATAAAAAATTACTGAGTATTATTTTTTAAAGCATCCGGTAATTAGGTCTCTTGTTTCCCATCTTCCTGGAACCCAGTGAGCTTTATAATGCATGTTGCTGAATTCTAAGGCAACAGGAATAAGATACAGCTCTTAGCTGAAAATTTTTAAATTTCTTTACTTAAAAATTCCTCCAAGAACTAGAGACATGGTTCAGTGGTAAAGAACAGGTACCGCTCTTACGGAAGACCAGAGTTTGATTCCTAGTGCCCACGGGGGAGTGCACAAGCACCTGTGACTCCTCTATCTCCCAGGACTCCTGCACTCATGTGTGCATATGCTCACACAGATACACATGCATGTGCAGAAATAAAAATAATAAAAAAAACCCAAAATACTTCCTGCTGTGTCTGGTGGCACATGCCTGGAATCCCAGCACTCATGAAGATTATTAGGAACTAGCCCGGGCTACATAAAGAAATCGTATCTACAAACAAAAACACAATATAAACAAACAAACAACAACAACAACAACAAACAGCCATGGGCCAGCAAATAACTCAGGACCTAAAAACACTCCACATGAAAACCTGATGACAAAGTCTGAGCAGAACCCATGGTGGAAGAGGATATATGATTCTAGAAGTTGTCTTCTAACCTCTACATTAGAGTCATGGCCCCTGTGCACGCGCGCGTGCGCACACACACACCCACACACCCACACACACACGCACACACATGCATGCACTAACACACACATTTAAAAATATATACAACCTAAAGCCAAACAAACATAGAAAAACCCTCCAAGAATCGGGTGTGGTGCATGCCTTTAATACCAGCACTCAGGAAGCAGAGGCAAATAGAGCTCTGTGAGTTAGAGGCCAGCCTGGTCTACAGAGTGAGGAGTGAGCTCCAGAACAGCCAGGGCTACATAGAAAAACCCTGTCTCAAAAAGCCAAAATAGCCCAAACCAAACCAAACCAAAAACAAAATAACCAACTAAAATTTAAAAAAAAACCAAAAACCCAAACCCAAAACAACAAACCAAAAACAAAACAACCACAAAACCGATCGACCACCTGGTCACATTTATAACTTCTTAAACTTTCAACAGTGTTCGTTTAGGAAGCTTGTTTTTCAAATCATAACCTATCTGCATGTGGAAGCATATACCTGCAGCCCCAGCATTCTGGAGACAGAGGCAGGAGGACCACCACAAATTCAAGGTCAGCCCGGTCTATGCCGCAATTCCCAGGCCAGCCAGCGCATCATATTGAGATTCTGTCTCAAATAAGGTAAGATAAAATAAAATAAATCATAATGTAATTTCAGGCTCCTGTAAAGTGTGTCTCCACAGCATTCCCCTCCCCCTTCTGACTGTCCCAAGAAACCCACTGAGACAGTGGGCAGTCACTTCACTCTGGGCCTGCACCCCAAACTTCCCTCTGCTTCCTATATCCCCATTATGGCTTCTTCTTCAATTCTTATTTTCTTTATATCCTAAAAAGACCAATTTAGATATTCAAAAACAATGATTGATATCTGGGAGGACATCGTCTCATCATAATCTCCAAGGCAAAATAAAAACACTTTATTTTTAGTTTCCTAGGCAAGCATTCCTAACAGAACAGGGAAATGATGTATCCTTAGTGACATCAGACTTTTGGGAGGTCTGTGGTCACAGAGCAATTTGAAAGTTGCAGTTGGAATCTGATGAAATCACAGCGGGTATTGCAAGAGACACCCTTGTAGAAATTTGAGAAGGATCTGGAAGCTGCTTAGTTAGTTCATGTATTGGTTTAAATATGTATTTCTGTGTACTTCTTGCAAGCTGTAATTAGTATGCATGTTCTGTCATACCACAGGTATTGTCAGTGACTTTTATAAATATGCATTTGCTTCCTAATTACTTCATGAAACTGAATGCCAGCCATGTATGTGTTCACCTTTAATCACTGCACAGCTCCGCCAAAGACTTAATCACAAAAGAAGAGATGGGATCCTTTCCCATCAGCTTTGCGCTTTTTCGTCAGGCATGTTGCATTGTGGGATATTCAGGATTTTATTTATCTCAATACCAACAATACTTGTTCATGTACATTGTGTTCATTTATTCTCTCTAGCTTTAGTGAGTGGTTACTATGTATCAGGCACTACCCTGGGTTCTGAAGAAAGGCAGAAGTATCAAAGCACAATTCACTCAGTGTTTTCAGCACAGGTCTAATTAACTACCACCCTTGAGTTGGAGCAGTCTCAGTGAGCCATGAGGAGTGAGGGGAACTGGCCAGCAATTTTGTGAGTAAATTTACTGCTGTAAAACTTCTCTGTAACACTGTCTGCAAATTCAGGTAATGTGAATTATACATACCAGGCATGTGGAATATTCCTTTACATTGTGTGAATATATGTCACTGTGATTGGGTTAATAAAGAAGCTGACTGGCCAATAACTGGACAGGTAGAAGGTAGGTAGGACTTGCAGACAAAAAGAGCATGTGAAGAAGAGCTGAGAAGAGAAGGAGATGAACTTGCCATACTGAGAAAAGGTATCAAGCTATATGGCAGGAGTGTAGATAGGAAATATGGGTTAATTTAAAATGTAAGAGCTACCTGGCAACAAGCTTGAGCTATTGACTGAGAATTTATAAATAATAATAAGTCTCAGTGTGGTTATTTGGAAACTGGCTGGCAGGACAGAAAAGTGCACTACAGAAACATATTTAAGAAGGAAAGATATCTGGACTCTTTCCTCTTAGAAGTAACTGCTATGCTTTTATGTTGCTGTAGTTTGAATGTAATCAGCCCCTATCTCATAGGGAGTGCCACTATTAGGAGGTGTGGGTATGGCTTTATTGGAGGAGGTTGGCCTTGTTGGAGGAAGTGTGTCACTGTGGGGGTAGGCTCTGAGGCTTCTTGTGCTCAGAATATTGCCCAGTAAGTCAGTCAACTTCCTGTTTGCAAGATGCAAGACTCTCAGTTACCTCTCCAGTACTATGTGTGCCTGCATATCACCATGCTTCCCACCATGTTAATAATCTGAACCTTTGAATCTGTAAGTAAGCTGCCCCAGTTAAATGTTTTCATTTATAAGAGTCACCATTGTTATGTTATCTCTTCACAGCAATAAAAAACCCTAACTAAGACAGATGTGTTGCCCAAAGGCTGTGTTAAAAGCTTGATTCACAATTTGTGGTCAGTTGGGAGACTGTAGACCCTTTTAAGAGATGTAGTTCATTGGGAAGGTTGTAAATGGCTTTTTTTTTTTTATCCTTACTGCCTGTTCCCAAATTCCCAGCAGTTGCTTCCCAAATTACCATGCAGAGGCTTATATTAATTATAAATGCTCAGCTGATAGCTCAGGCTTATTACTAAGTAGCTCTTACACTTAAATTAACTCATATTTCTCTTTCTACTCTGTCATGTGACAGTACCTTTATTAGCATGACATGTTCATCTACTGTTCCCATTACATCTGACTGATGACTCCTGACTCCACTCTTCTCCTTCCCATCATCTTTAGTTTGGCCACCCCACCTATACTTCCTGCCTGGCTACTGGCCAATCAGTATTTTATTAAACCAATTCAAGTGACAAATCTTTACAGGGTATGAGAGGATTATCCCACAGCACAGGGTAGTCACATTACTTAGAGTTTGTCCTTAAGTGGGATAGTGGTACCCCAGCCTCTTCTTTCTCTTTCAGTCCTAGGCTTACCAAGAGAAGAGCAGCCACCTCCACTGTGCAACCTGACATGAGACTCTGCTTCTCCACATTTCCCAAAGCAAGGGACCCTTTGGATCATGAGCCAAAGATTGTCCTTTCCTCCCTTAGTTGGTTTGTCTTGTGTGTGTATCACAGTACCAGCAGGAATAACCCAACAGCATGTAGCGACGTGCTTTGTGAATGCCTGGATGCTGCACAGACAGGAGTCTCTCTCTGTGTATTGTTGACCAGCAGTGAGATGCCCTCGTTTCCCTGGCTTCTTCTGGCTTGAGATTTAACGTTTTTCAGAAACCAGTGCAGGAGTTGTGATTCTAGACAGACAAAGATGAAAGTGGGTCTGTGCAAACAGTGTGTGGCTGTGGTAAGGCCTGGCCTGTCCCCGCCTTTCCTCCTGGACAATTTTGGTCTTCGCCCTGTATTTTCCTCAGAGAAACTCTTCAAAGGACAGCTCCATTTACTTACCTCAAACCATCACAGTGAAACTGACATTGCAATTCTATAGTATTTGGTTTCAATATGACAAAAATAAACACAAATTACATCCATTTAGCTTTTATTTTAAATCATCTGCTGGGATTCTGGTCTCCTTCTAGAAACATAATTGTGCATCAGTTAGCAATCCAACATAGGAAGATTATAGGTGTAATTTAGGGTAGAAAATGAGTAGGGAACATTTTCTATAATTGTAAATTGAAACAAACTCTGTAGAAACAGCTAAATGACTTGGCAATACTAAATCCTAGCTGAATCGACAGGATTGGTGAGATATCTAACCACCTAGACTAGTGTTTGCTCCATACTAGGCTCTGATGGCTAACCGATAAGGTCATAGTAAATATTCACCCTCAGGATCAAGGCTTTATATTGACTGTTCTCAGAGTGTGATGTCTATTCCAGAAGCATTAGCATCACGTGGACACTTGATAACAACTCTGTTATGGTTTTCGTCTCTTTAAGAGACAAGCCACGC
>LOEQ01000459.1:379569-392551 GCA_001685075.1 Bramus lutescens | reverse complement strand
TAATTACAAATGTAGAAACATTTTCAAAACAGCCTAAAATAGTCTCACAACTGGATCATAACTGGTTAAGCCACTGTATGTGTACTCAATGGAGTATTGCCCTAGCTTACCAGGTAATGAGCTATGGGGCCGACAGTTCAGTGAACGCAAATCCCAGAAATATAAAGTTGGAAGGGCACATGAGGTGCCAAGCCTTACTAGTACTATGAGCACAGAACAAAATAGGAAAAAATAAAGCTGCATAGATGTAGAGGATGACATGTATAACAATTTACCACCTGGCTTATGTGGCATATGTGGGTATCATTTTCTGGTTCTCCATTTTCCATAATGGGAGGATGTACTAGTTCATCTTTCAAAGGATGATAAAAAAATAAAATAAAATTTCTGTTTCGAATATCTTTCTGGAATGTCTGGATGTTTTATCGGTTTCCAAGCTCCCTTTTGTGCATGAGACTGTGAGATGGTGAGAAATTAGATCTCCTCTTGATGTTTTCCTTTCTCGTTGTTAAAGGTTACTCTTTTAAATTTTAAAATATGTAACCTAAATCATTTATAGATACACAAGAGCGTTATAAAGTTAAGCCGTATCTTAAGAACTGGTAGGAGCAGCTTCTATCCATCACCTGTAGCTAAGGGGTTTGATGTTGGGACAAAGGCCATCCCTGTAGCTTTGGGAGTAACTCTCTTGTTCCATGCCTCTCAAATGCCCTGGCACATTGCGATGAAAGTTTAATGGGAAATCACCTTCTTTCTTCACCTACTTGTAAGTGACTGCTGTCCACCTCTTCTCTCTGCTGCCTGTATGGTACAGGACATGACAAAATGGCGTGGGGGTCACAACCCCAGCAGTGTGGTGAGAAGACCCAGAAGACCCAGATTCCAGTCCGGCTCTACAACTTGACAGCTTGATGACTTTGAACTAGTCCCTACACTAGTTTCTAGAACAGAATTAAAAGTAGTGATCATAGAACTTATTCACAAGGTCACTGAGGACATCAAGTAAGGGGGACAATCGTACTGATTTGCAAGGTCATTGTGGACCTTAAATGAAGTGGTGCACCCCATAGCAAATGTTCGGCCACATTAAACTTTAATGTGTCCCATTTGTATAATTTGGCTCTATTCTTAATCATCCCTAGCTCAGTTTGTGTTTTAAAAGGCTGGAATATGGGTGGGGTATGGAACTCAGTGGCAGAGGCCTTTCCTGGAGGGTGAGGCCCTGTGTTCAATTCCCTGTACAGCAAATGCAAATGGCACCTGTGCTCCCTGCTAAGGTCTCTTCTGTGGCTTCATGACCTTAGCACTTTCATCTTGTCAGTTTGTGCTTCCTATTGGACTCTGCTTATCTTAGAAAGTGCCAATTCTTGAAAACTGCATCTGAGATCCCAAATTAATGCTTTTTGATCATTTGCACCTTGATGAATTACTATTTAATTGCTCTGGAAGCTATTGTACTCTCTTGGGTATGTTTCTTTACCTGTAAAATAGTAAGTTAATTAAAAGACTGTCTTCTACAACATTTTCTGCGTTTAAAAAAAAATTCAGTGGGACCAAGGCTCATCTTGAGGTGCTGAGTTCCAAACCAGTTCCCAGATAGTGTGGTGATGCTGGCCTGGGGACCACACTTTGAGGGCATCTGTAAGAGAGCCTCAATTCCTGCAGAGATCCTCCCAATGATATAAATATTACACGAAGCAAGAGTCTTGGCCTTTCTCAACTTCATTTACTTCAATGGACAGTTAATATAGTGCTCACTTTCTAAGAACATTGGCATTAGAGGACGTACTTGAAGTTTTGGGAAATGGGGACTGCATGATGCAAGTGTGTGCTGCACAGACCTTGCTTCTCTATGGGTAGAGATGGGTTGCATGATGTAGCCCCGGGCCCACTGAGCCTCATGTTTATACTTCATGTGAAGAACATAATTGAGGATTCACTGCAGAGCTGAAGGCCATATTAGGGTGTAAGAGACCAAGATATCAATACAATGGCCTCTTATCCTCCCTATGTCCGTGGTTTTACTATTTACTGTTGGCTTCATATATGATCAACAAAAAGCCAAAACAGCAAATGGAAAAATTCAAAAAAAATTCCTAAATTTTGAGTAAAATTTATTAGAATATGACATTATTACTCTACATTACTGTGTTGTTGATGTCAATCTTATTATAGATTTTAGGGCAAAGGCCTGGGCTCCAGAAGCCCCAACAAGGTAGGTTTAGCCCCATCTCGTTTACTAAGTAAAGAGAGAAGTCATGATGAAAGGAGAGAATGGAGATGCATTCAATATATCCACCTTAGGAAGAGGAACGAACAAGAGGTCCCGTGACCCCAAAAAGGTCATTATCATTGTTGTCACTTGAAAAAAGCAATCTATTTTTCAGAAGATGGAGACTTCTGACCCAGAGTGCAGACTTCAAACTTTCGCTCCTTCCAAAATGCAAAGTCACTGCAGGTTTAGGGCAATGACTTATTTCTACTCCTTCAGCCTCAAAAGAATGTGAGATAGGTGAGCCAGACAGTTCTTCAGTGGTTAACTTCACTATATCCCGAGGGGAACAGATGACTGATGAGACTATGTTTAATTACCATTGGTTACTAAAGAAGCTCATTTGGCCAGCAGTCAGGCAGAATAGAGCCAGGAGGGAAATCTAAGCAGAGTTACAGAGAGAAAATGGGCAGAGCCAGGGAGATGCCAGCAGCCGCTGGAAAAGCAAGATGTGAGGTAGCAAACCACAAACCTTGTGGTAAAATATAGAATAATAGAAATGGGTTTATTTAAGTTGTAAGAGATAGTTAATAATAAGCTTGAACTAATAGGTCAAACAGTTTGTAATTAATTTTAAACCTCAGAGTGGTTATTTGGGAACTGGTGGGTGAGAGAGAAACCTCAAGTTACAGTTGAGATTTTGTGGAGATTGTCACAAAATAAAGTCAGAGATGCTGGGCTTCTACTCTGCAGTTAGCTTTCCAGTGAGCTTTGCTGACGAGTTTTATGTCAACTTGACACATACTAGAGTTACCAAAGAGGAGGGAGCCCCTAGTGATTGATAGGGGAGGGCCCAGCGCATTGTGGGTGGAGCCATCCCTGGGCTGGTGGTCCTGGGTTCTGTCTAGAAGAAAGCAGACTAACTGAACATGCCCAAAGGAGTAAAAAGCAGCAGTTCTCCATGGTCTTTGCATCAGCTGCTGCTTCCAGATCTCTGCTCTGTTTGAGTTCCTGTCCTGAATTCCTTAAGGAATGGACCACGATGTGGAAGCGTAAGCCAAACAAACCCTTTCCTCACCAAGTCGCTTTGGTCATGGTGTTTTATCAGAGCAATGGTAACCCTGACGAGCCACAGCTCATGAGGAGCTTCTGATTTTTGGCAAGAGCAGCCTGTTTCAATTTCTTACTGTCCCTAACAAACCTTTGTGGGTATACATGTATGAGAAGAGCAGAGTGAACAGAGCTAAGTGCAGTCCATGGTGTCAATCATACCCTGAGCATCTTGGAGCTTATGCTCTATGCATACATGGAGAAGATTAGACTGCTGGAGTAGCTTATTTTTGCTGATTCACGACTTTGAGCCAGGTGTATACGACTCAGGTGGACTAACTTTCAATCACTGATTTGCTTGACTGCTCTTTTTGGTGTTAGTGGTAGGGTTTTTGTTTTTATTTTAGTACATTTTTAAGACTTCTATGACCAAATATCCATCATTTGTAGAGAAGTCTTCTCCACATTTGGGTTTTCCCCAGATCAACGTGCCAGCCCCCATAGCACATACAGTAGACCACTACAATTTCATTTTTGAAAGAGCTAATTTTAGACCATAGGTAAAGTATTTACCTTCAAACTCAAGGACCTGACTTCACCACCCTAAAACCATGCTAAAAAGCCAGGATTAGTGGTGTCCTCTTGAAATCCCAACACTGGGAAGGCAGTCAGATAAATCCTTGGGGTTCGGTGGCCAGCCAGCCTGGCCTTTTAGGTGAATTCTAGACCAACGAGAGACTCTCCCCCCATTACACACACACACACATACACACACACACACACACACACACAACACTAAGCTGGATGCATACTGAGGAATGACACACAAGGGTGTCTTCTGGCACACACACATCCACATCCGCACACACACACACACACACACACGTTTATATTTAATATAATAGCAGTAAGAAACAATGCAGATGGTGGCTCATAGATGGCCTCTAGGCTTGTCAGCACTCTGCAGTACAGCAAGGAAACCTGTGTGAATGGGGATTCCTGGAAGGAAGCCGTGTCTGCACAGACTGACTAACTAGAACCACGGCTAACTAGAACCACGGCGATGGGGCGAGGAGGGAATGGTCCAGATCCAGAGCCTAATCACACTTTGCCTTGGACTAACTTCTGCCCCCTAAATAGCCCTTCCTCGCCCATTCCTTGTGTTGGATGTAACATCCTGAGATTAGCAGATAAAAACCTTCTGGATTTTATTAATTAAGTACACCACCAGATTTCATTAGCCCAGATGCTAAGATGTCATCAGACAGAGTCTGAGGGCTGTAGAACTTCCCTTACCATGCTGCAATCTGCCCCTCTGATGTTTCCCATCACTGTATTTTTTAAATGTCTTGGTTTATAATTCTCTTTGTCCTGTTACTATAATGCTCCATGAAACTGCTTCCACAATGGAGCATAACATTTGGGGAAACCTAAATGCATGACTCTGGACCATGGTTGCAGATAATTTTGTTTCCAGAATAAACCATGTCTTTTATTCCTTTGGGGGTGAGAACCGTTTATTTCAATCATACCTAACAGGGGGATAACATTCCTCTAATAAGTGGATGCAGCATGCTGAGGGTGTGGTGTCTGGGGAGAACAGAATTGGTGGATCCCCTTCTTCAATGAAGATTAAATGAAGCAACCCTAGGAACTGGCATTACTATCCAAATATTCTCTGCACACAGTTTGGCCTGTGGATCTTGTTTCTCGGCTTACGTTCATTCGATGTTGTCTGGTTTTTTCAACACTGTGAACAAGTGAGAAGTTTGCCTGTTGGCTTTTCCCTTCTGTTGCAGAAGAAAAAGTTGCATCCCATGTTTCCAGCCCTGTAGTGATGACTTTAGCATGACAGGCTCACCAGGTACAGGCCGTGTTCTCAAGGAAAATGCAAACAAAGGCTTGTTTCTAGCCATGGGAATGTAATCATTCCCATGCTCGAATATGCTTTACATTACTTAGAAGAGAGTTTATTGGCTCTGGTTCTGTTGTGTCACCGAGGAAACCGTGGTCCACTGTTAACAGACTAATGAGAAAACCAGCTCAGGCAACCCCAGACTGATGGGAGCCTCAGGTAGCCTGGCAGAGGGAATTCCCCAGTGAGGGACTCAGGAAGCCAAAGCCTCAAGATTAGAGTGAAGGCATTGTTCAGTCACTTGGGGGAAGGACGGCAAAGCCAGAAAGATTAACAGTGAATGCAATTCTTTTCTTGTTTGGGATACAAATTTTTTTCTCTTCTATTTGAAACGGCCTAGCGTCTTTGAGGTCTCAAATTTCAGTGTTTCCAGTCAATATCTTGCATGTGGGAGAGAGTCCCAAATTGAGGTAGAGGACATGGTCACGGGTTCCTGCGAGAAGAGAATTCAGCATTTTATGGGCAAATCGACTATGGCTGATATCCAGTCTTCAGGAGGAGAAAGAAAGAGGTTGACAAGCAAAATGGCCAGGTTGACCTGGCTCTCCTGAGGTGGGATCTGTTACTCTCAGAAATTTTTTTATCATGTTTCTGGTGAAAAAACAAACAGAAAACATTGCTAGCACTGTGAAAATTAAGCTGAAGTAATCAACACTAAAGACACCGCTGAGCAACAAGAGGCACAGTCTCAGCGTTTGAATCAGGATGTTCTCTTCACGGTTGAAGGGTGGGTGGTAGTGAGGTGACCCCGCTGTCGCAGCTGCCTGCAGCTCCTAGCACAGACACATCACATCCCCACTCAGGCTGCACCACTGACCCAAGGTGGTGTCCAGTGTCTCTCTGACGTCTTTGATTCTAGAAAAGGTCCACAGTTGTTCCTCCCCTGCACTCATTTCCCCTCAGGACGCTTTCTTAGCCATGGGTGCCAGATGGTGCACGGGCAATCCAGAAAAGTCGAAATGAAAAAGCAATTTGCCAACGCCGGGCTGCAAAAATAAATACCAAGTAAGTCCTCAGAAACGTGAAAGAAGGAAAACTGAGGTAACAATAAATGAGCACGAAAGACCAAAACTGGAGGTTCGTTCTTTGAAACACGTGACCGGTGCAAACTGGAACTGTAGCGACAAGGGACCTTTATTTAAAAGCCCAAACAGACCGGATGTGTGGGCAAACACAATGTTTGGCAGATTTCAAAGAAGCCGTGGAAAAACGTCATAAATCTGAAGAGTTTGGAGGAGGAAACCAATGTGACCCACACACTCCCGCGTCAGCGGAACCCAGGCTTAACCACGGCCCTTATGCTCAAGTCCTTCGCCATGAACAGCACGGGTCTCTCTAGCAAACCTCCTCTCGTTGCCACGCCAACCTCTGTGTGCCCCGGCCCCACCCGCTCTCAACCTGTGCAATATGGGCCTTTTCCAACCATCATTCTTCTGCCTCCTGCTCTCTCCAAAGGGTCACTGATCTCTCAATCAGTGTTCCCTGAAGTCTCAGAGCGTGTAGATCTCCAGTTCTTCCCCATGCATTCACTAACTCTGCTGTGGTCTATCTCTGAAGCATGGCAGTCTAAGATCAGCCACTCCAACTCGGTTCCACGTTTACACACAAAAAATGGCTGCCAATACGTGGAAGATAATAAACTTGGTTACACAGTGGGTAGCGATAGAGTCTTGCTCTCTTTTCTCTTGTGGTTTTCTGTGATATGTGTGTGTGTGTGTGTGTGTGTGTGTGTGTGCTATATATACACACACACATATGTGTGATGTATGTATATATAAATTTCTATATAGAGTCTGTATTGTCCTTTTTTGATTATTTCTGTTTTAATTCCAACAGAAGACATTAGAACATTCTCACTTTACACTGACCCTACTCAAAACCTAACTTTATATAATTTAATAGAATTTAAATCTCTCTCTATCTGACAAAATTGGTTCTCTACAGAAATTTCATATTACTAGTTCTTATCCTGTGAGTCATTTTTTCTCACTTTGTATTCCTTCCCACGTTTGTACATCCCATCCACATCTGGTCTGTCTGTCGGTACGCACTAGAGTCTGCATAGCCCACGGTGTGTTTATTTTGGCTTGTAGCTTTAGCTTTGTCCATTCCCGACACTGCAACAGTGGACACACTTATGTTTTCATAATGAGCTCATGAGAGTGAGGGTCTAAACTGGACACAGGCAAGGGCTATTGCTCAGTCGTTTTTCATTCTAGTAGACTCGAGGTTGTACTGTGGAGGACCAAAGCTGTGATTAGGAGCCTTGGTCTATTTATTTGCACAGCCAGTATTAATTATAATAAACCTTATTTAATGAATAAAAAAATAACATTACTTTATTCTAACATGTATCCCCTTGCTATCATCTGTAGGTTAACATATAACAGTCAATACAATATACATAACTACATAGGCAGATGTTACATGATGTTGGTTAGGGTGTGGTCAATATCTTTCCTCTTCAGTTGGTTGAATCTGTCAATGTGGAACCTACATATACAGGGAGTCAGTGGTACACGGTCTTGCTTGTCAGATAGATGCCTGCATCCTGTTGTATGTGATTGGGTCTAAGACGGTGAAACAAGGAAGACAGACCACTTACCCTGTCCCTCTGTGGTTTCCCAAATAGGTGCCTGCTGCTAGCCCTGAGTTATCTGCCCTGCCCCTTTGCCCTTTGATCTGTGCCCTGGATCAGCAGTCCTCCAGAGCTGCCCAAGTCTTTCTCCACAGTTGTCCCTCTCTGTGCACTTCGGCTTGTAGTTCTGTTTTCAGTTTGATCTCCTGTTCTTTCATCCTTTCCAAGATCCTTGTAGACTCTTACACCAAAGTAGCCTAGATTTTTTGTTTTCTGCTGTGCACATGACTGACTTCACTTGTTTGAATGCATTTTGTCTCTTATGGTGAGAAGGATGTGTGTCTAACTTGACAGCCATCTTGAAATCCCTCTGTGATTTAGAAACACCAAGAAAAGCCCAAGCAAACCCTTGCATCCTACACTTCTGCGTTATCCTTAAAGATAAAGCTATTTCATTGAAAACTGTGCATTTACCCAGCTACAGTTAGGAGCTTGGTCCTGGGCTTGGTGCTAGCGCTGTAGGAGGGACTCAGAGCAGCTCTCACCCCGGGAAGATGCGGAGCCTAAGTGAGAACAGAAGGAAATGCACATCATGTAAGTGTGCTTAAAATACATCACATCAGGACTGTTGCCCCAGGATAGGTTCTGCCAAAAACTCTTGTCTAATTAGTCATTTTAATCAGGTCTCTTCCAGGATAATAACTGGAGCTAAACTTCATAATGAGCAAATTCATATTCATCATTCTATGCTCCAAAACAACCCAGAGGTAAGAGCTATTTTTATCTCACTTTACATATGAGAACTATTTTCATGCTCCAAGCGGTGTCTTTATCCCTCCGCTAGGACAAGAGGCTACCAGCAGCATGCAGTGGGCTGAAGCTTTGAGGTAGCCATCCTGCACAGGGGACCTGACGGTTCTGAGTAACTCTGGGAAAACCAAACCAGGGTGGAATCTTCTTCCAAACTCCTGAGAGAGCTAAGCACGCACTGTTATGACTGTGTCCTTCCTGCCCTTGATACTTCATGTATGTTATTACATCCCTGAGTGCTGTGGGTAGGGGGTACTGGGATGACTCCCCACCCCATTTTCTGAAGTACTTAAATTCTCAGTGCCTCACCAAGGGTCAGAGGTGAAAGGGTCAGGAGTCAGCTCACTGGCTACCTGCAGTCTCTAAACCTCAGGTGGTCAAAGAGTTGGTTTTGTACAAGCATGAAGAGTGGGCTTCGCATTCCTAAAAGTGTATTATAAAGAAACATAAAATCCCGAAGGGATACTAATGGTAGGGAAAATATCTAACTCTCAAGACCAAAACATTTACTGTCTGTCTCTTCCTATCTTAAAATCTCAGTTCCCTGCTCTATCCATCTTTCCTGCAACCACCAAAGGAGGGTGCACTCTGATGGCCTCATGGGCACATTTGACTAAAATACTGGCTGGAGGTGAAGATATTTACATAAAAATCCAGGGAGGAGATGAAATCTGGGAAAAGATAACTAGTTTAGCCCTTTACATTCTTCCGTGTCCCTCTCTATCCCTTTGTGTCTCAGGTGTAAACAAATCTTTTTTTATTAGGGTTTGTCAGGGACAAAACAATGACTTAAACCTGTTGAATTTCTAGGTAGCAGGCACTAGAATTATCTGGATTTTTTTAAATGGAGGGCAGAAGAAAGGTTTACCCTTCATGAAGATTGACTTAAGACTTTTCATCATGAGGGCAATGTCATGACAGAAAGAGTCAGCATCTTGATGAGCTCGGCATGCTGTGTGGTCCATGAGAATGGCCGTTATTCTCTGAACTCGTCATTGAGCTCATGATTGGGGTGTGAAGAGGAGAACAGAAGAAAATTTCAAGTCATCCTCTGCAGATCCTTTTCATTTTTCCTAGTGTGGGTCATGTCTCCTGACCTGCACAAGTTGAGGCCTCTGGAAGTACCAGAATGCCTGTGAGTCTCCCCCTATGCAAAATTTTCATATATGAGCACATAAAAGTATGGCATAATTTTGTCAGATTCTTAAATATGTTGTCGGCACATAAACAGACTCCAAAGAAGACTAAAAATCATGAGTTGTGCTAACGGGAGTTAAGTCATAACCTTCTTTAGTGAAACTTACAATTGTCAAAGAATTCAACTTCCAGGAATGAGCATTTTAACTTGTTTTCCTCAGTCTGCACAGGGTCAAGAGGGTTTCAAATGTCTCTGTGCTATCATCGTGCCCAAAGACACCAGACTTCTCATGAACAATCTAAGAGAGTTGCCGGGGCATCCCCTGGCAAGACGGCAATGTCCGTGGGTCAGTAAAGGGCACGGAGATGAACCACTCTAGAGATGGTTTCAGGGAACAGGGTGAGTTTTATCGCACGTGAGCAACCACTTATATGGTGGAAGCCTATCAGCTGTGACTGATTAGCATATTACCTCGGATTGGACAGTGTGCGCTCAGAGATCCAGGGTCTCAGTGCGGAAGAGGTACATTCTAGGAGCTGGGGAGAGTGTGGACTCCTGGGCAGGCCAGTTACCGCCTTCAGGATTCAGTACCGCAGCTTCAGAAGCACGCGTGCCACTCTTCTCATTTAGAGGGGCACTGTGCCAGGTGGGTTGGCCACCCCGTCACTCTTGTGTTTTCTCCTTACAGAAAGTGGAAGCGGAAGAGGAAAAAGAATTTCTTTCCCGCCCCTCTGTGACCCACAGGCTTAACCTCTACGAGAGGATCCAATGCCCACGTGACAGAGAGGGAACCTGTGGCAGCCTTAACTGGTCCTCACACTTGAGCTCTGATCGTTCTGCCTCTGGAGCAGTGTTCTCAACCTTCCTTATCCTGCGACCCTTTAATACAGGCCCTCCTGTTGTGGTGACCCCAAACCACAAAATTATTCTTGTGGCTACGTCGTAAGTGTAATTTTGTTTATGTTATGAATCATAATATGAATACCTGTGTTTTCTGATGGTCTTGGATGACCCCCATGAAGGGGTCATTTGACCCCAATGGGGATCACAACCCATAGGTTGAAAACTGTTGCTCTAGATTCATAAACTTTCTTAAACAATTACATTTTGTAACATTATTGCCTTTATCACACAGTAAATTAAAATAAAGAAAGCAGAAATCATTCTGTTACTTGTATAGCATATTTCTTTCCAGTGTATAAACATATGTGTCTGCACGTATTAAATACACATATTTATAATTACAATGTTGTGATTATTCTATACATAATTTTCTGCTCTTTCTCTCACTGAATGCAGCATAGTTAAATAACATTTATTCTAGACCTCTTTTAGTGATTTCACTATAGTCTAAAGCAAAAATCTAGCACCATTTATTAATCTATTTCATTAGCTTTGCAAATCAAAGTTATTTCTAATGCTCGATGATTTTTAATAAGGCTTCCATGAACCTTTTTTAATGTGAAGCTCACAGCATTATTTTCTCAGCCTGGAGTCCAAAAGACAGACATACAGGTTAGAGTTGTTAAAAAGATTTTTGTTGTAAATGTTTGAAGTATCTCCCAAGAAAGTTGAATTTATATACCAGCCCCCCCCCGACATGGGAGTTAATTTGTACTTCATTTCCTACATGCTTGTCAATTTTGTAGACTAGCAACTTTGTAAATTGTGTTCATTTGCTTTTTTATATTAAAGTGCAATTTTGCTGGAGAAACCAGCATTGTGGGTGTTGAGAAGGTTTGCCATGGAGCCAAGACCAGGACCTCTGCTCAGCAGGTATGTGGTCCTTCACAAGCAGGGAACCTTTCCCCAAGCCCATTTCTTCAGCAGGGATTGATGCTCCTGTGTTACAGTGTTAGCTATGAAAGCCAGGCATAGAACGACAGTGGGGCCGAACATCACTCTTCAGCTGCCGGCTCACTCTTTCCATGTGATTGCTGCCCCACTCAGCGTCCACCCTGATTTGGATGCCTCTCTCAAATCCTTCTTCCCACCACTATAGTTTCTGTAGATTGCACTTATCAATTTCTCATTTTAAATGTGGACAAATACTGCCTTGGTAGGATGCTTATGTTGACTAAAACCAGGTAGTTGAAGGGTGAGGATGCTGAGTGCTCCGACAGCTGCTGGACACACCATTAGAGTGTAGAAAGGAATAGGACCCCAGTTCACTATTTAATGTAAGAAACTAAAACTTAAGCTAGACGAGCATTAAATACAGGTCCTGGTACCCTGAGTTAGCCACATGACAATCCTGTATGCAAAGCATCCTGCTAGAAAAACTGGAATTCCACCAGGAGCAGGCTCAGTAGGGCCTTGTGCTCTTCCCTTGTGATTTATGTTCATGTTTGCTGTGCACATTAGTCATAATAGGGTTTGAAGCAGTGCCTGTGCACAGAGCGAGTGTCAATCCGGTTAATCACAAGATTATATTATGTACAAGATTATGCAAATACATATGGAGATTTGCAATATTATATAAAGGAATACATATGCATGCATAAAGTATTAGGGATACTTATATAAAATTATGTTCATTTTTATTGCATATTTCTGATTATAAGATTGCACTCAAAGAATTATATTTTATGTTATATATGCACATGTGTGTGTATGTGTGTGTGTGTGATGTATGTGCTTTTTCAAGGATACATACCTATGTAAGTAGGGATAGTTAGTTGATGCTTATGGCCATTTATATGTCTGTTCATACATGTGTACTGCATTCATATTGTGATTCTTTGATTGCATTACAGGAATGTACTTTCAGAATTTTCTAAATTAAAAAGGCATAAACATGTTTATTTTTAGATAGATGAATGTTCCAAAATTGCTAACTTCTGTGGCAATAAGTGACTCTCAGCACATTTTCTGGCAGGTGTTATAAAACACATGTTCCTTTCATCTGCTTCTTCAAAGCAAAAAGGTTTTAACAGCACATGAAAAGGTAAATACTTCAGGGGAGTATCTTATATAATTTAGGGGACATTTCAAGATCTGACTTTGGGGAACATTTCATTATTATATAATTTTGCTCCTAATTATGATGGAAGAATGCTGTCCATAAGAACACTCTGATCAGCAGACTCTGAAAATGCAGAAATGCAGATTTGTTAGTTCAAAACTAAATCGCTTTAGCAGGCTTTGGGCCCCTGGGACTATGTGGGACACAGCAACATGTGACTACTTAAGGCCAGTGGTGGGAATGCAGCGGCCAAGTCTTGATCAGAAAACAAGAAAAGTGACTCCGGGAGTAGCTTGAGTACAGGAGAACTTAAA
>LOEQ01000459.1:364577-379551 GCA_001685075.1 Bramus lutescens | reverse complement strand
AGTGACACACTTCCTCCAAAAAGGCCATACTTGCTCCAACAAAGCCACATCTCCTATGAGTTTATAAGGGCCAATTACATTCAGACTACCACATCCAGCATTATAATAAAGTATCGCAGTAAGCTGAGACCGTTATCCTTAAATAGCGTAGCAAACCAGTTCTTTAAAAACTGTTGCACTTTTTTCAAAAACTTTATTAATTTTAATGACTGATAATATTTAATGGGGCTCTAAGGCATACAGTTTAAAGTATTTTTAATTATTTGTCTTAATTCATCTTTTTCTTTATTTAAAAGTGCTCAGTGTAGTTAATTTATAGAGATATACTTAGATATAGAATAAACAATATACACACATTGCTATTCAGGATGCAAATTGCATAGCTAACAAGGAAATCAGTATGGCAGCTACTCAAAAGTTTAAATAAAGAATTACATGAGCCTGCAAAAGCTGCATGTGGACAAGAAATGCTTGGCAGTGGTAACCTGGATAGACATTTTTGCAACAGTGTTCCTAGTGATATCACTCACAACAGCCATTACGAAGAAAGAAACAAAACTTCCACTCCTAGTGACATCACTCACAACAGCCATCAGGAAGAAACAAACCATCCATTCATAGTGACATCACTCACAATAGCCATGAGGAAGAAAGAAACAAAATGTCCATTGACAAGTGAATGGATAAACCAATGTTCATCCATTTTTTAAAAATTTTATTTTATGTATTGTACATAGTATTGGACATTATCTATAGGAAGAAATATTTTTCAGACTTTTAAAATGAAATTCTTAGGGGAGCACACCTTTAATCCCAACACCCAGGAGGCACTCAAAGGCAGATTGCTGAGTTGCAGGCCAGCTGGGATTATACGATGAGACCTAGCTTTCAAAAAGGCAACCTACTAAATGGAAAAAGATCTTCACTAACCCCACATCAGACAGAGGATTGATCTCCAAAATATATAAAGAACTCAAGAAATTAAACATCAAAATTTCAAATAATCCAATTAAAAAATTGGGCACAGAACTAAACAGAGAATTCTCAACAGAAGAATCTCAAATGGTCAAAAGAATAATTACAACTCTCATGAAAAGATTCAGATTGTTTTCTTGTCATTATTCCCTAAATGAGGCACTCTAACAACTAGTTATACAGCATTATGGCATGTTCTGTACTGGAAGTGATCTAGAGATGTTGTAAAGCACACAGAGGACACGTTACAGGGAAAGAATTTTGCAAATATAAAGAATTTTACACAAATATGCCATCTGCGACAAGGGAATGGAATAAGGGAACATCTAGCTCCTGTTCCCCAGACCACAGCCCTGACTCACTATACTTGACGATTTCTACAGTGGAAATACCTCCACCCTGTCCAGGATCAGGCTCCCGGAAGATGTCACTGGATAATCATGCTCTAGTATGAAGTGGATTTCGACTTATCACCAAGGTAAGTGGGAAAAAATAAAATAAGTAAAAACATAAAATAAAAGACACCAGTTGGCAATGGAATTCTACCATATGCCCTCACCTCTTAACCTGTGCCAATGAATAGAAGGAAGTGCAGGAATGAGATCAAAAATTTTATAAGTGGCCTCCCAAGTCAATCCTTATGAATTTCAAGACCCCAAATCAACCATTGTCCAGTGCTTGGTCTGTCTCCTCTATAAAATAACCATTCACTAACTCTCTTAGTTAGGGTTTCTATTGCTGTGATAAAACACCATGATCAAAAGCAACTTGGGTAGCAGAAGGTTTGTTTTACCTTACGGTTTCCAGTGCATCATTCGGGAAAGTCAGGGCAGGAACCTGGAGGTAGGAGTTGATGCAGAAATCGTGGAAGGGTGCTGTTTATTGGCTTGATCCTCATGAGTTACTCAGTCTGCCTTCTTAAAACAGCCAGAGCCACCAACACAGGGATGGCACCACCTGCAGTAAGCTGAGACCTCCTCTGCCAGTCATTAATTAAGAAAATCCACCACAGGTTTGCACACAGGACAATTTGGTGGGGGCATTTTCCTCAATTGAAGCTCCCTTTCCCAAAAGGACTCAAGCTCGTATCAAGTTGCCATAAAACCAGCCATCACACAATCCCATTTAATTTCCAGGATCATGCAGAGCAAGTGCAATCAAATGTACATTGAAGTTGGGAAATGTCCCCCAGAGTCGCCAATATTTGAAGGCTTGGTTCCCCAGTTGGTTGCAGTGTTTGGGGACATTTAGGTGGTGCAGGCTTGCTGAAGGACATATGTCACTGGCTTAGAAGATTTAAAAGCCCTGCCTTCTTGAAGATTGCTCTCTTGGTTTCAAGCCTATGGTTCAAATGTGAGAGCTCAGCTTCCTGCTTCTGCCTCCTCGCCCTCCCCAACTACTATGACTATGGACTCTAACCCTCTAGAAACATAAGCCAAAATAAACTTTTTTTTTCTGTAAATTGCCTGGGTCATGATATTTTATCACAGTCCAGCGAAATGGTGGATACAAGCGGGAACTTCCCATTTGGGTTCTATTTATCAGGGAAATGTCTTTCAAAGTTGGATGCGAGGGCATTTCAGAAAGAAAAGCATTCAAGAGCATGGACTCTAAGCAGTTAGAACACACAGCAAACCATGCGGCCGCGGAATGCCGCTCCTGCTCCCTCCCAATTAGGGAGTCCGGCCCATTCTCTTGTCTTGATTTCCCTAATCATATGTGGTACCATAATTAACTGCCGACTGCTTCTGAATAGAAAAACTGTTTGCTGAAGGCAAAGACTTAATGATATCCACACAAATATGTATGCTTCTCTGACACACACTGTTCTTAAAACCGGCTGCTATTTTGGTATCCACCCCGTATACCAAACCCCTGCAGGAACATTCTAGAGTCACCCACTCAGTGTCTGTCGATTACCTTGTAGGATGTGTATTATTAATGGCAGCGATTGCTTTCTGACCTCCTTGCCGTGATCCATTTCTGTCCATTAAGGAACTACATTATCCGCTTTAGCAAAACATGAATCATAAATGAAATATTGATTTTTAAAAAAATTCCAAACTGTCTTACATTTTAAAATATCCCTCAAAAGAAAAATATGTAAACTTCAAGAAGAATTCCTGAAATTTCAGAGCTGAGAAGAGCTTCTATGATTATATGCTGAAGTGGTGAATGGATCTCTGCCTAGTTCCCTTTTACAACAAACTTATTTTCAGGAGCTAGCATAATGTATTGTCTAAATCTATAAACACTTTGTTGAATGTGTTTGAGTGAATTTATGTTTTGTTAAAAATAAATACATGTTGCTAAAGCCACAAGCCTCCTTTCTCAGGGCCTAGTAGGAAATTTAGACCTCAGTTTAAGAGAAAACTAAAGACCTTCCGCTAAGGGGGTGATTCTGGACTAGTATTTCCAAAGATGACGTAATACCTTTCAGTAATATTAGGGTCTCTTTAACGAACGAGAGGAAGATGATCTTCAGAGACGAGTGAGGCATTAGGTAGTGGGAAAAGTCTAAATGTGTCTTCCTGCAAGGGGATTGATTTCCAGTGCTTCAGTCCGTCACTATACACGGCCATTGCTTTCAGACAGGAGTTCACCCTTGTGGTCTGGGAAGGATTGTGGTTTATGAAGGAAGGAGTTTGCTCCATCTTTATGAAAATAAAGTCCAGTACCGAGAAAATGCATCTCTGTAATAGCAGCAGAGTAAAAAGACACTGATTAAAAGGATGGAGTGTGGAGCTCTGCCCTTGTTTTGACCTCACTTCTCAAGCAGGGAGAGGTCAGTTGTCATAGATGTGAGACGAGATGTTCCCTCAAGGTGAGATGTTACACAGGCAAGCAGATCTATGCCCACATGAGCATCTGCAACCTGACACATGCAGAAGACATACATTTCACACCCCGTAAGCTCATTGAAGAGATGGGAGGGCTAAAGAGGTGAGTCTTGAGGATGGAAGACTAAGTGATGAGAAATAGATGAATCTGCTGACTGGGGCCACATTCCAAGAAGTAACCCCATGAGGTGTTCAATCACTAGCATTTGTTTTTGCAAGTGTTTTACTTCCTACATAAAACATAAATTTGATATGTGTATACTGGCCCAGCATAGTCAGTGTGCTGGGTAACTTGTGCAAGGTTCACCATGGGAAAATTGGAGATTATGTTTGTTGTTTTCAGGGTATTCTCTAGCTTAAAAGTTCTGATTGTTCTTATTTCTTGCTTCTTAGTTCTATCCCACAGAGAAGTATCTCTGAGACTAAATGACAAGGAGAGTGACATCACGATGGCCATTAAAAGACAGAGATCTAGAAAAGAAAACGAGAAAGGGGATAACAACCAAAAAAATAAAGGTAAGGGCAAGACAAATATAGAAAAGTGGAAAGAGGGTTGGGGCAAGAGCTCTGTCAGTAAAGTGCTTGCTACATGTAGGCACGAAATCTTGAGTTTGATTCCCAAGAACTCATGTGAAAAAGTCAAATGAAGTGGACCATGCCTAGAATCCCAGTGTGGTGGAAGTGGAAATAGTCAGATCCCTGGCACTGAATAGGTGAGCTCTTGGTTCAGTGAGAGACCCTTTCTCAAGAAACAGTAAGGTGGAGAGTGATGGAGAAAGGTATCCAAGATTAATCTCTGGCTTCCACATGAAGACACATATATGTGGACACATACAAATACATGTGCACAAGTTGCAATACAGCAATGCTGCAGGACTACCAGAATAGCCAAAGTCCGTTAAGCAAAAAACCCCACATGTTGGTCAAGGTGTGGATTACAGGAACCATCATTCATTACCAGTAGGGGTGCAAACCAGTAGAATTACTATGCAAGACAGCTTGGCAGCTTAAAAACTAAGTACACTCTTACTACCTACACACTGTTGCCACTGGATTGCTAGTTCCCAAAAGTGTTGAAATATTTAGCGTGCAAAAACCTTCACACCTGTGCTTATTCAAAAATCATCAGCAGAATGTAGGAAGGGGCTCTCCCTGAGAAACTATTGGCAACCAATGGTTGTGGTGTCATTTTCTGCAGTGGTGTGCCCATTCATTAGACACCCATGCTCCAGTAAATAACCTTCTTCCACAAAAACAAAATAATCACCAAAACTCAGAATCCAATAAGATGTCATTCAGTAGGCTATATGTCAATTGTAGTACAGGCAAATAATCCAATATTGTTGAACACTAAAAAGAAACGAGCTACCAAACTATGAAAAGACATGAAATAAATTCAGATGAGTATTATTCAACAAAAGAAGCCATTTGAAAGAGCTACATACTGTGTGGTTTTAATTACATGACTCTCTAGAAAAGTCAAAACCAAGGAGACAGTTAAAACAGCAATGGGCAACAGAGGATGATGAGGGAGAGACAGAGGATATTTTAGGACGAGTAAAATACACAACAGCGGTGGATACGTGTTCTTTTACACTTATACAAGTCCACAGAACGTACACACCAAGAGTGGATACTGCTGTGACTTGTGGGCTTTACATGATAATGCCGTTTATGTACACTCATTAACGGACGGAAGCACCGCAGCAAGAGAACACAAGAGAATAAGAGAACAGTAGGCCGAGGGTATGTGAGGACTGGGAGTATGTGGGAAGTCTCTACACCCGTCTCTTAATTTTGCTGAGAATCTCAAACTCCAGTAAGCATGTAACACTGTTAAGAATAATGATGGAGACATATAGACTCTGCAGATGAATTTGTGATCGAACAGGTAATCAAGTGAAGGACTCTGGGTAGGCGGGGGCTATGATCGCACAAAGTTCCAAATGAACACAGGGCATATCTCTCTCTAGCACCCATTCCTCACTATGCCCACCTTACCCGGCCATGCAGGCTGTTCCCTGGAGACTAGATCAGCAAGTTTCTAACTTTGGACATCTAGGGGAATGTAAATAGTGCAAAATGCCAGTAGGAGATCAGAGAAGTGCGAATGTATAACGGAGCCATTTGTTTCCTAGGCTCTTCTTTCAGATATAAACTAAGTCAGAGAGGATTAAAAGTGGACTGATTTATTCAGTTATTATTGCAGCAGAGAGGAGAGAGCAGTACAGACTGCACCTTGTCCAAAGGTAATGTGGGATGTCCCTCTGTAGGCTGTGATTACCATTGATTCATAAAAAACTGCTTATATAGCAGAACAGGGCAGAACAGAAGTAGGTGGGGGAAACTAAAAAGAATGCTGGGAGAAAGGAAGTGGAGTCAGGGAGAAGCCGTGTAGCCCCGCCAGAGACAGACCCTGGAACTTTAGCCAGTAAGCCACAGCCATGTGGTGATACACAGATTAATAGAAACCGGTTGCATTAATATGTAAGTGTTAGCCAATAAGAAGCTAGAGCTAATGGGCCAAGCAGTGNTGGAACTTTAGCCAGTAAGCCACAGCCATGTGGTGATACACAGATTAATAGAAACCGGTTGCATTAATATGTAAGTGTTAGCCAATAAGAAGCTAGAGCTAATGGGCCAAGCAGTGTTTTAGATAATATAGTTTCTGTGTGGTTATTTTGGGGCAGAGCAGCTGGAAACCAAACAAGAAGGCCTCTTTATTGCAACACAAAGGAAAATCTGGAATCTTCTGAAAGGCTGAGATGTGCTAGGAGAATAGCATCAGGGAACCAAATGAGGTTTGGGCCCATGTGACCAACTCTCTGGCTTTGTTAACTGGTGTATGCGTCAAGGTTAGGCTTCTGTCTTCTGAGGACTGGGAAATGAGGGCCTGTCTTCAGATATTGAATTTTGGCACCCCTGAGCATCCCTAAAGGCATATAATCTTCATCCCAGAGGCATGGCCTTGATCTGAGAAAGTATGTTATGCCGAAATTATCTGTTTGTCTATCATCTTTCTGTCTGTCCGTTCATCCATCCATCCTTCCATCTGTCATCCAACCATCATTTATATCTATATCTAAATCTATCTATAGATAGATAGACAGACAGATAGATACCATCATCTATCCATCCACATGGTTTCCCCATACTAAGGCCTCACTTTCATAATACCTATTTATTAAGTACCTAATAACTTTTGCTTTCCATGTTCAGCTCCTTTTCTTTAAACCTATCAGTGTATTCTGGTTGGTTGTCACCTGCCAAGACCTGAATATTTTGACTATGAATTTCTTTCTAGGATGAGCAAAGATATTTAGCTTGTCATGCAACAGGCAAGTAGAGCTAGAGAATTCCCATCAGGGTCATCTCTCCATGAGGGGTCCTCAGGAGACCTCAGTAATCCCTTGAGTGGGATTACTTTGAGGCATGCACTTTCTGTGGTTTTACAGTTTGCCTGGGTAGAAAACTCAGGTCGTCTGCAGTCAGCAGTGAAGGCATGATTATGTTATTTGCCTGTGTTCTTTGGTTTAGCAATTTTGGCTGAGCTTAGCAGGGCATTTCTTTTGGTTCCATCTGGAGTTAGTCATTTGGTTACTGTCAGCTGGAGGATCATGTGGCTGCAGGTTTCCATGGGCACCTCCAACTGGATGATTCATTTGTGTTCTGCATGGCCTCACCCTAGAAGAAGCTGGTATGTGTGTCTTTCCACAGCGCTCCAAGAGCACTTCCAAAGAAAAGGGGTTAATGCTGCTGTGGTCAAACATACAGAGATGCAGTAATAAGTGTAATGTCCATGAGTGTAAGCATCATGTGATTGCAGCATTGTTTAATGCTGCTGTGGTCAAACATACAGAGATGCAGTATTAAGTGTAATGTCCATGAGCGTATGCATCATGTGGTTGCAGCATTGTTTAATGCTGCTGTGGTCAAACACACAGAGATGCAGTATTAAGTGTAATGTCCATGAGTGTAAGCATCATATGATTGCAGCATTGTTTAACATCTCCCTGCTGAGAGCTAGTCAAGTGTTGTCCAGATTTTTATTATACTTAATGGTGCTAATTTAATAATTTTGCATATATATTGTGTGTATAAGTTCAACTATTTCTTAGGACAGATTCTGACTGATAAATTTTTTTAACAGAATGGCCCAGAGGCCAACCTCTCTCAAAGAGTCTATGATAGTGTTCTCCCATAATGTCTACTGTCTTTGGGTTGTATTAATTTTAAAATCTACAAATGGCAATTCAACAATCTTTTCCCACCACAGTATATCTTCATTTAAGGTGAAGTATGAAGATAGAGTCACCCAGAACTAAGTGTCACTCTGGCAGTGGAACCCAAAACACATGGCATCAGTGTGGGGACCAGGCAGTGGCACATGGCAGGTTGAAGCTGAAGAAGGGTGTGCCTATTATGCAGTAGTGAAGCATCTGGCCATACTGTTCCCCTAGTAACCTGGAGAGCAGATGATGGAGCAAGTGAACTGATGACCTTTAGACAATGATAATGAGAAGCAGGTGCTAATAGCAAATCTTAGTCGTTACTGGCTATGTCCAAGGCACCAGAATACAGAAGTAAACCATAAAAGAGGTGCCAGCTTACAGGAGGGAAAGGAACAGGAGTCTCAGAATTATAGGAATATAAATTGAGAGCTACATCTGGTGCCCACCGCTAATCTTTTGAATAATAAAAGCCTAATCAGGATTAAGCACTTTTCAGTAGCCATGAGCATTCTTAGCAACCTTCCATGTGCTGTTGGAAAGACTCAACCTCATTCAGGCAGCACTGCTGTAAGAATGTTAAAAACTTGACACCAGACAAAACTTGATTGATGGATATTCAACAAAATAGGTGACCTATGCTCTGAAAAATCTCAAAATCTTTGAAGACAAGATTAAAGAAATATGACAATTAAATGCAGTCTGTGATCCTGGGTTAGAATAATAAGCAGTACTATTGGAATAATTGAACAAATATGAATATAAATTATATAGTACATGAGACTATTATAGCTATGTTAAATTGTCTAATCTGTATTGCTATGACATGGTTATAAAAAGTGCCTTCATTCCATATGTAATGCCTAAGATTTAATATCACTGTAACTTACTTTTGAGTGGTTTAGCAATAATATCCACATGTTTGGATTGATATGTTTGAAGCATCTCTCTCTCTCTCTCTTTCTCTCTCTCTCCCCCTCCCTCCCCCTCTCTCTAGAGAGAGAGATAGATGCCGATTCTATCTATCTATCTATCTATCTATCTATCTATCTATCTATCTATCAGAGATTTCTCTCTAGAGAGAGATACAGGGAAAGAGAAAATATTAATGTGGTAAAATATAAGAAATCAGTAAGAAGCAGAACAATGCAGAGGACACAACATATAATGTTGTCTTTTGCTGTGGGAGCTCCTTCCACTCCTTCAACCAATAGCCTTTAAGATATGGTGCTGTGAGACACCATTTAGGGGTTGACTATTACTCATATAGGGTTGGGGTTTGGGGTGGAAATTATGTAGGCCTAGAGATCTCAAAAAAGGGAAGATTAAATGGGATAATAGGTAATTTAGTGTGAACTTATCACACTAATGATAGTAATAATAGTGAATAATAGAGTGAATACTTGTGCACTATTATTTATGGACAATTTATGCTGGTATAGTTTCTTGTATATTGATACAAGTTCAAATTATATTTATTATTTCTGTTTGCAATATTTGTACACCTATGCAAAATTATTTTGTCATATTGTATGCATGCATGTTTCTACCTCTGTTTAAGACATTTTGTATATTGATACAATTTTTAGAATATATTTATCATATTGCATTATATATTTCTACCTCTGATCAAGATANCATGCATGTTTCTACCTCTGTTTAAGACATTTTGTATATTGATACAATTTTTAGAATATATTTATCATATTGCATTATATATTTCTACCTCTGATCAAGATACTTATACATTATTTACATTTTGAGGTCATTGTCCTCCTTTATTGCACAGTTGTTTAAATATTGTTTAATATTTTATATGAAGTTTTACTCTTTAAGTTATATAGGTATTAAGTATTATAGGTCAATAGTCAGTCATGTTTGTTATACTTTTAGTCAGACTAATTAGGTTCTTTAGATAAGTAGAGATTGTATTCTGCATAGATAGGTAACCTTCAACCACTTCAAAGATCTGTATAACATGGCATTTAAACAACTTAGAATTCTGTTGACGTGAGACACAATTGTTCCTGGAAGCACCAATCTATTCCCGAGAGAGTGTTGAGCACCAAAGACACTCCACTTGAAGTTTGTCTTCTTCTTGGCACAACTGGTCTTTGTGCAAGAAACTCCCCCATGCCTTGAACAATAACAAAGTGAATGATGTCCAGACTGGACAAGCAGGATACAAGGAAAAAAAAACTGTCAAATCTTGCCAAGACAGGGTAAGACAGTTTTTAAAAATGTTCTGCCTTTAGAAATGATCTGTCAATTACTATAGGACTTAGCCAAAATTGATTGTTTCAACATTGCAAATGAGTCTTTGGTTGATTGTTCAGGCAGCCAGTTGTCTCTGTCTTCTACTGCACAGTTTGGAAGCTGTTTGATTGCACTTCCAACCTACTCAAGTAATATTATCTCCCTTCTCAGGCTTTTGATGGTGTTGAAGATTAGATAGTCATAGTTACCATCCTCTTATGATCTAGCCAAGCCATTTCCAATACAAGACTTAGACTCTTTAGGATAGAATATTTATTAAAACATTTAGCATATGGTCCTTGCTTAATATTGTTTATGCTAGTTGTAATTCTAATCTTATACTTAATGTCTGTTCCTAGTGTATATAGTTTTGTTTTGGGTTTGGAACTCTCTTATTTAAACAAAAGGCAGGATGCTGAGGGAGCTCCTTCTGCTCCTTCAGCTAATAGTCTTTAAGATACCAGTCCACTTGGGCATGGTCTCTTATACTATAAATGCGGCTGTAAAGCATGTGCTTGCTCTCTTGCTTCTGGCTCTCGCTTCCAGCTGCTAGACTCTGTTCCTGTTCCCCATTTGTACAGAGGACTGTTTTCTAGGACAGTGATCTGTAAGTCTGTGCTAAATAAATAAATAACCTTTATTCATAATTCTAAACTAGTGTGTGACTTCCACCATCAGTCTATATTCAATCCTTTTTTTGTTTTGTTTTAAGAGGAAGGGCTCAAAGATAGATTTAGGAATAAAGTCATGATATTTTATACCTGATAACTTATCCTTTCTAAGGAGTGGTTGGAGGGAAAGGGGAACAGGAGGAGGAAAGGGAGGGGAAACTGTGGTTAGTATGTAAAATGAAAAAACCTTTTAAATAAAAATAAAAATAAATAATAAATAACTATGAATAAGGAAATACCTGGTGAATAAGCCTGGTTGAGCATAAGGACTTACGGAGGTGAGGCTCTTGACATGGTTCTTCCACAGAAGTCCATTGGGCTGCAGACAGTCATGCCTCAGAAATAACTTGGGACATTGCTCTTTGCACATGGAGCCAACAAAGAAGCAGATGGGTAAAAGCCTAAGATTTCCTAATGGCATAGTCCCTGGACCATTAGTCTTAAATAAAAGATTCTTACTGAGCAAAACTGAGTTAACTCTTCTCTCACAGTCTATGAACAGGAAACAGGCTTGTGAAAGATGTTTGGCTTCCAAGGGGGTCACATCCTCTTTTGCTTGGTTGTCTGGTTGTTTGGTTTTCTTTGTTTATTTGTTGTTCATTTGTTTGTTTTGGTAGAATTTCTCTATTCTAGTGCAGGTTGCAATAAAACTCTGACAATCTTCTTTCCTTAACCTCCTATGTGCTAAGATGATGAGCAGACATCACGATGCCTTGGCAGGGACTTAGTCTTTATTAAAATGTCTTCAAAGGAGGTGTAGAAGGATTATGGGACAAGCAACGACCTCCCAGAAGACAGAGCAGAGACTTTGGGGACATGGACTATAACCAAAGAAGATATTTACTCCCACTCCAGAGAAGGGGTATCTTCAGCTATCTGTACAAGGCTTTCAGGTGTACTGTGGAAGGTGAACTGCTATGAGTCAGTCTCTTAGACTGTAGATATCTACAGTGTGATTTGATTGCACAGAGCTCTTGATGTCTAGGAACCTTGAGGGAGAAAAGAAGATACAGCAATAGATTCTGAGTTTTGAGGGCCATGCAGTGGCTGTGTGAGGTCTGGCCATTTCTTCTGGAGAAAGAGTGATGAGTGGGTCCCCTGTGAGTAAGAGAGGGTAGGGCAGTAAGTCAGAATTGCTTTGGGAATATCTGCAAAGCCTCTCTGTGGGGAGGCTGGACATCACTGAACTTCTTCTGGCAAGTGAAATGTGGGTACAGGCAGTGTGTGCTGCTTTTCAATGGAATCTTTGGCCCCCTTCAACTACATTAGCAAATGTTGCCTCTTCTGTGGTAACAGTGGACATGAGAGAGTTCCTCACACCATGAAATCATAACCAAGCTGCAATGTGAGAAATAAGTAGGCAGAAGAGTTTCAGACAGAAAGTTTCGAGGTCACGTAGCATCACCCATACTCAAGGAAGGGTAATGAAGAATTGTTGTCAAATTAGAAATCCTACATTGAGATGAATTTTAGACTCCATTAATTATTCATAGTATAGTTGTAAGGATGACTGTATAAAATAGAAGCAAAATAAATAAAATCTATCTCATTTATGTTGAGAAAATGGAATCAGAAAATAAATGTTCACTTAAAAATCAAACCAAAGGGGGGAAGAATCATAAAATATCATAAAATAAAGGATGAAAAACAGTAAAATAGAAGAAACAGTAAATATATCAACATAGAATAGTAATGATAAATGTAAATGGACTAAAATCATTTAAAAGGTGAAGATGGAGTGGGATAAATGTAATAAAATGTGGCTATTTAATGGCTGTGAACAGTATACCCCAAAGAGAAAGATGTGAGCAATTTGGAAATAAAAGGATAAAAAACGGCATGCTGGATCCTAATAAAGCAAAAGAGAGCAGAGATAACTGCACAGACATGCCAACATTAATCAGACAGCAGAGATTTTACACAAAAGATTCCCTACTCAGTGATAAATATTTAAACCCACAGGAAGATTGTTCTTAATCTGTTTGTACCACGTAGCATAGCCTCAGAAACGGCGAGCAAAGGCCCATAAAGCTGGGAGATTATGGTAGAGTCTCCATCATAATGGGATTGAAACACTAGTAAGAAACTGATAGAACTGTGGAAAATTTGAGGACACGGGAGAAACAAAAAATTTACTTTGTTAGTCAATGAGAACCTATTTAAAGTGGATCACAAGCGGTACTGCAAAGGATGTTTGACAAAACGCACACGCCTGTTGCTGTCCACAGCCTGCCCAACCCTCATCCAAATAACCAATGCATTTTAGAAGTCAGAGCAGATAAAGGGACAAATCTTCACAATATCTGTAAAACTTCAAATATCCCTCTTAAGTACTATTTGGGTTAAAGAAGAGATAGATGGAAAGGGAAAAAATGACCAGAACCAAATGCTAACTTAAGAAGCTACGTCTCAAGAGAAGGAGGCACCTCAGCCTGAGCCCCTGAGCCCTCTCTCCAGCATGAGAGACTGGAATGTTGGGCCCCTCAATAGGAAGTCCGCCTCACATCCCTGCCCCCCAGAATCAAGGATCTTCCCAGGAGATGGCAAAGAGTTGCAGATCCAGAGATGGTGGATAACATCAAGCCAAAGGGGTTTTCTGCACACTGGAAGGGTAGGGGACATCTGAATTCACATGGTGGTGGCAGCTCACACCAGGCCTGTGCAGGCTCAAGCAAGAGGAAACCCCAGCATGGAGTATGGCAAGGTGAGCCTGAAAGCCCTCCCCCAGCTGGGAGCTGTTGGCATTGAATAGCTGCTAACGAGAGCCAGTTTTCCTTCATGATGAAATCCCCAGTGGGTGGTAGACCACACTGCAGAGAGGGCTCCACTTCCAAGAGAAGCTGGGAAAAGTTGGGGGAAGGGATAAATATGATCAAAATACATCTCAAGGAACAAGCAAATTTATCATTAAAATAGATAAAAATGTGCATGGCAACCATGAGGAGTAGCATCTGCCCTTTAAGGCAAGTGTATAAACCAAAATACTCTCTAACAAGAAGAAAGGATGAAAACGAAGGGCAAAACGGTCGGATAAATAGAATGTAAGTTGAACCAAATAAAAATCACCATCAAAGCGGAAAGTAGATTATTTAGAAATCTTAAGAATTTGATAGAAGCCTGGGGATAACATACAAGAACACAGAGTGTCTAAATCTGGAATGTATGCCAATAAACTTGAAACCTAAATTATATATACAAACTCCAAAAGATTAATTTACAAAAACAATGAAAAGCAAGAAATAACTGAAAGGCTGCTATACCCCATTGCATCACAGACATGAAGTGGACAGTCAGCTCAGTACAAAGAGAATGACCACCTAAGATGATTTTAAATGAGCCTCAACTTTGTAAGGATAGATCATCCCAAGATTATACAAATTATTCTAGAAGGTCGATGAGGAGGAAGTCGTCCTGGTTCATTCTATGCAGTCAGCGTAACTTTGAGCCTGGTAACTTAGGCCTATAGTCCCAGCACTCCAAAAGCTAGGGTCTGGGAGTACAGTGAGTTCAAGCTCAGCCTGTCTCAAAACAACAACATAACACCGAAGTAGTAATAGAACCAGCAAGGTGAGGTTATTGCAGTAAGTTACGTGGTTTCATGTTGGTAAATCTTCACATACAAATGCAGCCTGAGTACCACAATTGGAAGGCTGACAGTGTTCTACTGCCCAGGAAGTCCTGGGCTTCAGCAATAACCTGCAACACTGGCAAAGGCACCAGAGAAAGACAGATGGCAAGGGGCAAATGGGAGGACAGGTGACACCCTGTAACCAGATCATTAATCTACCTAACACAGGTTCCAAAGTGGGACAGCAGCCTGCAGCAAGGGATGCACAGCACCCCAGGAAGGCTTATTAGCAAAAGCCCAACGAGATCTTTATTACATCTCCTGCCTTAAACACAATGTGAGAGAGAAAGATCCAAAAGGCAACTCCCAAACCCCTGGCCCAGTGGCTAGTGACACAGAGAAGAGGAGAGAACATTCTTTTACAGAAAAAAAAAA
>LOEQ01000459.1:318699-354501 GCA_001685075.1 Bramus lutescens | reverse complement strand
TCTTTGGGGCTTGCCGGCTGTGGGGTATTGGGCGGGACAGAAACCCCAACAAGCGGGCCCTCATGTTACAATGATGCCTGTGGTCCTGAAGGGCATGTTGGTGTCTGTGGTCCGCGTTGTTGCCAGAAGTCATGTTGATGTCCTTGGTCCATGTTACCACCAAGGCTCTGTGGATGTCTGTGGTCTGTGCAACCTCCTGAAATCATGCTGATGTTCTTGAGATAAGCTGCCATCGAGAGTCGTGTTGGTGTTCATTGTCCGTGATGCAGTCGAGGGCTGTGTTGATGCCCATGGCCTGTGCTGCCACGAGCTGTTATGGACAAGGAAACTTAATTTGCATTGGTATCGGTGAGATGACTGCAGATCCACCGGTGAGAATGAGAGACACTGAAGGCTTCTCTGACAACCTCTTGCCCTCACCCCCAATAAGAAGCAGTCATTATAGGAATCTGTTGAAGAGAGCCCTTAAATATTGTAATGGGGATGCTGACTTGTAGCTCTTCACAGCTGATGGCCTCTGGCAGGGCTAGGGGCTAGAGAAGGACTCAGTTATCTTTAACGGGCTGGCCACTGGGAGTTTGACCATGTTCCAATTAGTATATGGACAACACAATTTGGACTTGGTGTATTTTTTTTTCTTTTGGGGGAGGGTACAAGGATTGGGGGTGGATTGGGGGAAGACCAGGAAGGGTGTGTAATCAGAGTACATTATGTGAAATTCCCAAATAGTCAATAAAAATATTATGTTTGAGGGGGAAGGGCTTTCTGTTTTAGCCTTCTGAGCAGGTGGGACTACAGAGACTTCACCAACCACCTCTCTCTCTCTCTCTCTCTCTCTCNNNNCTCTCTCTCTCTCTCTCTCTCTCACACACACACACACACACACACACATCTCTCATCTGTGTGTGTGTGTGTGTGATATTAATGAGTCCATGCAGGTGCACATTCCCAAGTGCACACAAAGAAGCTAGAAGAGGACATTGGATGCTCTGCTCTATCACGTATCACAGTCCTCTTCTTTTCTTGATCCAGGCTCTTTCTTGCACCCAGAAAGTCCCTGCCATCTTCCTGTCTCCACGCAAACTCAGATCCTGAAGTTTACACACTAAGCACTCTTACCTGAGGGAATATCTCCTCAGCCCGTTTCTTAACTCTGAAGTTATTTTTTAATAATTTATAAAACATTTGATGTTGGCTTCGGGTAGAATCATTACTTTAAAAATAGTTTCCTACCTTGGCTATTCAACTGGAAATTTTATTGTTAGAAGTTAGGTAGATGGTTCCGTGAACAAAAATGCTTGCTGCACAAGCCTGTAAGCCTATTTCAGATCCCCAGAATCGACGTTAAAGCCAGGTGTTGTAGCAAAAAACACTGCAATACCAGCATACCTCTAGGAAATGATGGGAGACAGAGACAGGAATCTCCAGAAGTTTGAGGGCCAGCTGGCTTACACATTGGCAAGGAAACCCTATCTCTAACATGCAGAAAGCTAAGGATGGGCAGCTAGTGTCCTCTAGCTTCCATGGATGCACTGTGGCATAATCTTCCATCCCACCCCACCCCAAACACATGAACAAGCACTTGTACTCACCGAACTCACACATGCGCTACATAGCAGTTTCTCCCAGCATACAACCTTCCATCTTGGAGGGCAGCTTGTTATGACTCAAGATGTTTTCTGCAGGGGAGCTTATTAGATTCAGGAAACAAAAACTCAAAAGCTGTAGGAAGTCCCTGAAACTGAGCAGACAGAATAGGTCTTTTCCTTCTTAGTGTAAGTAGACAGTAAGGACGGCTAACAGATCCTCTTCCATCAATCAAACTGTCCAGAAGAAGCAGAGACAAGCGAAAATGCCGGAAGAAGCTCAGGGCAACCAAGCTACCCAGCAAGACCACTCTGCAGCCCGATAAACTGTCTGCAGATCATTTGCTCAAAAATAGCGGTGTGACCAAAATTCCACCCCAGCGTGAGTGACGGCTCATTAAAGCTGGGGTGAGATTTCAGTAACCCTGTTATTTTTGAGTGTTTCTGTTCCTATAAGTAAGTTCTCATCCATCACACACCTGTAAATAAACCCCAATACACTCAAAGTTTCGCCAAGTTGGACTTTGGTGATTCCTGTACATTTGTCTGTCATTGATTTTCTATCTTGGGGTGAACAGGTGACTTTTCATGTCACCACAGGAATAGTGTCACACTACAATACACACACACACACACACACACACACACACACACATTTAGTGGGGAGATGAAGGAATCTAGTGGATTCTGTCCCATATCTTATCTTCCTGGAGACTAATGTTTTGTCACAAGGCTCGTTTTATCACAGCTGGTAAGAATTACACAGATGTATTTCCTGTTGCTGAGTCACCCTCACAGCCTACACCAAGCCTCGCGTTATCACGCCGCTTTGTCCTTTTGATAAACTACAAAACTCGATTCGAAAATGCTTCATTTGAACTTACACAGCTGCAGCCAGCAGTAAGCACGGTCGAAAGTTCACTCTCTTTCATGCCCTAGGCTTCACAGTCCTCGCTTTGAACTCAAAGAAGCTGGGCTTGTTTAAATCAAAGACTTGAGAGTTGCTCCATATGCTTTTGCAGCCTTCTTAGCTAAGAGTCAATGGTCAGCATTGTAGGAAGCCATAAATAGGTTCAAATACTTAGGCCACACTCTCTGTTCCCTTACCTGGACCTATGAGGGGTACCAATAGTGGTACAGGTAGCTCCAATCTTCCATCAAGACCAGAAGGGCTGGGTTGTAGTGTGATTTGTTCAAGTAAGTATAAGGCAAGAGGTTTGTACCTAAAACTGTGCCCTTCTGCAAGTGCTTAACTGCTTGTTGATCTCTAACATGACGTCAGGGTCACAAGACATCAGTCTCTTATGTCTCTCAGAAACAAATTGTGTTGATGTTTCTTCTATATTTTAAACTTATTACTAAGCCAAGTAAAGAGCTTTCTTAACTCCTGCTCCTGGGTTCTGATAATTTTTCAAGTTTTCTTCAGTTGTGACAAAATATACACCTTTTAAACCATGTTTAGATGTACAAGTGGGTACCTTTACATATGTGTGCCTTGTTATGTAATTACCTTTCTCCATCTTAAAAACAGAAACCCATTTAATAAACATTCCATTCCTTTCTCCTACAGCCTTTGCCAACCCCTAATCTATTGCCTGGTTCTATGAAGTAGACAGCTCTAGGAGCTGCGGATAAATGGAGTCACCTGGCAGTGGCTTTTTGGTGTCTGGCTTATTTCACTCAGCGCACAGTCCTCAAGGATCACCCATGCTGTAGCCTGTGTCGGCAATCGCTTTTAAAGTTGGGTACTATTCCATCGGATTATTTGTCTCTCAGAAGTCATCTTTCAGTCAGCATTTGGGCTGCTTCTGCATTGGGGGCCCTGTAAATAAAGCTACGGAAATTCATCTCTTCTTTCATCCTTTAAAATTCTTCTTCTTGATGTTTTATATTTTTCTGTCTTTTCCCCTTGATCCCTCTTAACATCTATTTATTCTAGGATTCTACCTTAAAAGAATTAGATTTTTTTCTTTATTAACTCCACTTTTAGCTTTCTTTTTACTTGCCTAGCTCTCCATAATTGCATCTACTATATTACTAGTTTTTTTTATCACACATCTTTTTAGCTTGATGCAGAGTTCTAAAAGGATTGTGTTCCCATACAGAACACCTACAGCCCAGACCTTACCCTTCACAGGATGAAGATGGTTCAGGTTTCATATTTTTCATTTTAATTATTCGTGGATTCAGGTTCTCACTTTAAGTTTGTTCTCGTGAAGCAGCTTGAGTAGTACCAGCCAGTGAACACATTTGCACCCACATTTCTTGGGCAGAACTAGTCAGAATGGACTCATCACGCACAGTCCTGTCACGTGATGGGCTGTACTAGCGACTTGCTGAAGAGGATTTCGCTCACAGTCCACAAATGCTCCGAAGCTGGGAAGTGAAAAGATGATCGATGGTCGTTTTTGTTTTATCAGGCCTTTCTCTGCATTCAAAGTAGTTCTGGATTTATGCACTCACCTGCTATGAAATTGAATCATTTACCTGCTTCGGGGGAGTGTTATGAATAGCAAGTTTATAAACTGTGCCTTTTATCATATTTCATATTCTCATTTTCAGAATTTTGTTGATTTTGCCTTAAACACCATCTTACTTAATTGGGATCCCACACTCTGTTTTTGTTTGTATCTATCCTGGGGTCTCTTCTGCCATTCTTTTGATTTCATGTTTTCTTCATCATTTTGTATTAAATGTGTTTCTCCAAAATAGTATATAGGAGCATTCCTAAAATTACAACCGATGTTTACTTTTAATGAAGGAATTCAGTTGTTTATATTTGGTGCAAACTCTAAGCCATGAGTTTAATTCCTTCCAACTTTTTGCTCGCTGCTCACAAGCAAACATCAATGCATTCTCTTTTCCCCTTTTGCTTAGTCTGTGCATAGGTTTAATCAAACACTTAATTTCATTCTTCACGGCTTTTATACACAGTACATTTTCCATCGCACCACTGACGAGCACCAGCACCGCACCTCCTGCTTCCCTGATCACATGCAGTCTTTGGGAGCGCCTGGGCTTCTTTCAGCCTAGATGTGCTTCACTCAAGAACTCAGGAGCTGGATGTTCAATGGTCTCCAAACATCTGCCAGAGACACTGGCTCTCAAGCTGGCTGTCTCTCATCAATGGTGATTAAAGGCATGGCGCCCACAGGACTAAGCAAAGAGACAGCAGGCTTCATTGAGAAAAATAAAGAGAAAGTGAGAAAACTACCCAAGGGAGGGAGGACCAAGATGTGTGAGCCATGGACAGTTTCATTGTAGGGGCTTTCTACTGAACTTATTATAGAAACTGGACAAAAAACAAGACCATTCTGTTTAGATGGATCAATTCTCCAGGCATAACATGAGCTGAGTCAATGAAGAAGCAAATGTGTGCCTGGCATGTCCTTCTGACCCAACCAGGAAAAAGAGCACATAGTGTTTATGTTCTGCTCACCTGATTCAGGGCGGGATCACACGTTGATGCCCCATTTTTCAGCTTTGACTTCTGTTTGTTTGCTGTTAACTTAGCTGGTCTTCAGGCTGCTAGCCATGGATGGCTCTGTTAGTTGCTGGCCGGTGTTGCTGGTCTCTGAACTTGGTTTGTGTCTGGTTGACTGTTTGTTCTTGTGTTTATGTGGCCAGATTGCTTGCATTCTTATCGTGGACCTCTTCATATATATATATATATATATATGTGTGTGTGTGTGTGTGTGTGTGTGTGTGCGCGTGTGTGTGTGTGTGTATGTATGTATGTAAGTATACAGACAGCTAACACCTGCCTAGTCATAAGAAGTGAACTCTTCAAAAATAATGGCACTGTGCTCATCGGTAACAGACAAAATGGTATTCATGGTTTGTTACAAGTTTGGTGCTTATTGAACACCTGTGATATACCAGAGGCTACTGGGATTCTGCAGAAACATCAGTATGCAGGGTCATTAAATACATGGAACTGAATACTTGTAATGTTTAATGAATAGATTTAACAATTAATTAACTTACTTAAGATGGATAGCAGGTAGCATATGAAACTAAGCATCATGTTTAGACCTTCGTATCTACTGACTGAAATCCTGTCAAAGTAGTCCTTGAGGTGGGGTCCACTCTTCAGATAACTGAACAGCAAACAAGCACTATGTGTTCTCTGTGCTCACACCCACATAATGAGCAGAATGGGATCATGTTCAAGGACATTAGCTTTGACCCATCATCCAGTATCATTATTCACTCAGAGTCCCTGAATGAGGCTGCCAGGAAAGTCTGGGAAAATGCAGGGAAGAAGTCTGCAGCTTGGAACGTAGATTCCAGTCAGGAAGAGGTGGGGACCAGCTGCAGAGGCTGAAGGAGAAACCTGGAAAGGGGGGGAAAACCCTAGAAGATTAGCAAACGGGATAGCAGAGAAGTCAGTGTTTCAGGAACCTTGAAGGCAAGTAATACGGATACAGCATGAACACACACACACACACAGACACACAAGTCCCAGTGACCTAATAACACCAACTAGCTTCAAATACGCAAAATTCAGTGTGACGCTTTAACACTAGGAAATCTAGCTTTAAAGAATAAAGACGATTGCATACCTGAGAACACAAAGGACACTTAAGTGCTATGTGAAAATAGTGCTCTCAGATACTTGGGATATGTTTGGAAACACAAGTCAAATGGAGCTAAGGCCCAGAAGTAGACAGTCATGCACAGTCCAGGCAGAAGTGGAGAAGTTAGATTCAAAGAGCTATGAGAGCAACTTGTTCTGGAAAGTTCCTGAAGAATCTACTCAGATTATTTTCACAGAAGAATTTTAGCCAATCTTCAAGGGAGAGAAACTGGCATAACATCATGGCATCTGTATAAACATATAGCAAAAAAAGAAGGGGATAGGAGAGGGAATTAAGGAACCAAAAAATCCTAATTATAGCTCACTTTTCAAAGTAAACACAAATGTAACAAATTAAACATTATTTAGTGTTTACTTCAGTCAAATATTAGAGTAAATACTACTTAGCCAAGTTTGATTTATCTTAGGACAGCAAAGGAATTTCAAGAGTGGAAAACATACATAAGGCATTTATGATATGAAGAGATTAAAGGAGAAGAGAAATCATACCTAGAAGGAAAATATTTGAACATGATTGTAAAAGCAAAAGGACTATAAGAAAACAAAAAGAGGAAAAGTCAGTGACTGAACAAGCAATATTGAATTTCTAAGTCACTGGACTGCCATGTCAAGAGGTCTTAGCTGAGCTTGGCTTAGTTGAGTCTCTCAGAAACCTCAAGGAATCAGGGCATGGCTCTCCCCTCCCCCACCAGCACAGGCTATCTGTGTTCACTGACCTCTGGGTCACAGAACTGCCTTGCAGAAAGTGCCAGGTGCTCTAGTTCCTCCTGCAGTCTCCTTGTAAAGCCAAAGGCCCCTTCCAGAGATTTCTGTCTCATGAGCTAGAATTTCATCACAGAATTTCATCTCATGAGCTAGAATTTCACTCACAGACTGAATGCTGCTCATGGGAATGAGATCACAGTTATTCATTGAGAGGAGGCAGGGAAAGGCCTGAGCTACCCTGAGAAAAAGCAGAGCTTTAGAAGAAGAAAAAGTCTGAGCTAGAGAACCAGCTATCTATGTGAACGCTCTTTCTAGGAAATTTGAAATAAACAGTGCATTTAAAACATCATCTAGATGGCTCAGTAGGTAAAGGCTTTGGCAGTCAAGCCTCATGACCGGAGTTTGATCCGTGGACCCACACGGTAGAGGGGAAAACCCTATCTTTCCTGGGTTACCCTCTAACCTCTACAGGTGCAAGCTATGACATGCGCACATCCCTTTCCAAGCAGTAAAGAAATTACGTAAGTGTAGTAAACACAATAAGACCTCCATAAAGGGTGGAAAATACATGCCGTCTCTCTTCAAGTTAGAAATGAGATGAAGAGTATCAACAGGGCTGGTCTCCAATGCTACTCCTTGTCGCTCAGTCGCTTTGGGGCTGTGAGGGACACTCTGGACACTGGATTGCGCACAGGACGTACATACAGTCATGCGAAGCTCTCCACCTCTGCTCCTGCGGAAGACAACATCGGGTGTGAACAAAATAACTGTGGACTTCACGAGTTGGTATCAAACCCAAGGAAAATCCTGGACTCCAGGCAGGAGCTTTATTCAGATGGGGAAACTAGAAAATCTTGGAGAAACACTGAAGCGGAGCCCCAAGAATTAAGAGGAAGAACTGGGAGGGCCAAGCAGAGGCTGTTCCTGGTAGAGCGAGACAAATAAGGGAGAACTCTCGTTATAATTAGAGCATGGGAAGCCAAACTGGCGGACACAGAAAGGTGCCGGCCTAAGCGGCTTACGTGCCGTTTAGTCATTCGGATCCTATGGGTATCAGACAAGCTTCGAGCAACCAGGTCAAAAGTGATGTCACACAACCAGATTCAGGAGACCCCTTCTGTTCCTCGGCTGAAGCCTCCAAAGCGGATGTGAGGACGCCAGTGTAGGCGCAGGCACAAGTCACAAAGGAGAGCAAGATCGGGGTCCCTGAACAAACCACAAAGGTGAGAGTGAACACGGTCCCTCTGAGTACGAGATTCTGTTTGTCCCCAGATCCATTCACGGAAGCCCTAACTCTTCCTATCCCAAAATGCGAAGTTTAAGAAGCACTTCTTTACAGAAGTAATCAAATTGAAACGACATCTAAAGGGCGTGACAAGGTCAATGAGACAGTGCCCTTGGAGCAGCAGTCCCCAATCTGTGAGGGGTGACCCCACTGAGGGTTGAATGTCCCTTTCACAGAAGTCATCTAAGACCATCAGAAAACAATATTTGCACTAAGATTCATAACTAAGAAAATTACACTTATAAAGTAGCAACAAAACTAATTTTATGTTTGGGAGTCACCAACATGAGGAACTGTATTACAGGATCACAGCGTTAGGAAGGTTGAGAACACTACCTTATATGAAGAAGAGTCTGTGCCTTGTGCACACACGTACGGTAAGAAGAGATGAAGAGCAAGCTGGGCACAGACAGTGATAGGAAGGGGCCTGGAGCAAGCCTTGCCCTGGCCCCGCCCATCCCCAAACAAACCAGCCACTAACTGGCAGAACCTAAAAACTGTAACTTCCTGGGGTTTGGGCTTGGTTGATTTGGAATAGTTTGTTTTTCAAGATATCATCATTTTGTAGCATGGGTTAGTCTGGAGGTTACTTTGGAGTCAAGATGGCCTTTGCTCACAGCAATCCTCCTGCCTCAGTTTTCCAAGTGTTTAGCTTACAAGTATGTACCACTCTGCCTGCCTTGATGTTTGGAGATTTTGGATTTTGTGTGTGTGTGTGTGTGTGTGTGTGTGTGTGTTTGTTTGTTTAAAGCCACTAAGTCTATGTTGCCTTATTATGTGAGTCCTAGGAATCCAAAACAGGTAGCCAAGTTGAGATGGGGCAATAGGGTTATTCATTCAGCAGCCAAATTCATAAAGCTTTCAATAGACTCACAGATGCGATATGAGTTACCAGCACAATAATCCAGAGAACTGAGAGCTGCAAATGTTGGAGGGAAAGAGAGAAACTGCTTGCTTACAGTTATTAGCCTAGATTATACAGGAGATCAATGAGGCCAGTCACTGCAAGCCCTGGTGTTTGGACTTTCTTTAGCTACTTCATTAATATTTTCTCTTTGCAATTAATGGTCCAGCAACATAAAAGAGCTGTCTTAAAAGACCCAAGCAATAAGAATTCCACTTGCTTCTGAAGGTTTCAAAATGCAAATGAATGGACAAGATGGTTCAGGAGGTACACAGCCTGCAACCTAGTCTGATGACCCAAGTTCAATCCACAGGACCTGTAAGATAGAAGGAGAGAGTGGACACCTGCAACCTTCATACACACACACACACACACACAGCATCAGTATTCACCCACACCTACACACAGGCACACTAGATACATAAATACATGCATATATACACACAAACATAAAATATTTTAGAATGTATACAGAGGAGATGCTAGAAATGACAAGAAGGCAGGAGGAAAAGGAGGAAGAAGAAGACTCTGTAACAAGAGAACAGCCCAACAATACAAAGAACGTATTGATAGACGGCCCCCTCCCTCTTGGAGGTACTCAGGGCTTGAAGAGGAAGAGGCTGCCTTTGAGAAAGAAACCTGAGATGCCCTCTTAGGCCCCATTGGACCTTCTTCTGTGGTTTAAAACAATGCACGTGTTTGTTATTGTAACTTGATAGCTTATTTGATGCTGGTGTGTGTGTGTGTGTGTGTGTGTGTGTGTGTTTGAAAGGTTGATACAGAAAACCTTGTCCTAGGCTATCAGCTCCATGTCAGTGAAGATGGCGTGAAGGCGGCTTATGGAAGATACTCTTGATCCAAATGTCTAAGTACAGCTTCACCCTGCAGTCATTGCTTATTCTTGAGTTTGAGCCAAGTCCACTATCATCTCCCCTCACTCTAAGGTGGCCACTAGAGAAGCCTCACATGCCTGGAATCCTTATTAACATTGATCCAACGTTCAGTTTCTTTCCAGAAACGTCTCGCACATATGTTTCCATTTTCTAGTTCGACTCAAATTACTCTATGGCTGTTTTATTCCCGGGTCGCAGGGCAGAATAAAGGAGTTCCAGAGATCATGGGAAACTGCTCTACACCTAGCCTTCTTCAGAGATTTGGTCTGGGCTGTGGTTCATGAGCTAGTCAACGTGTGTAAAGCCTTCCAGACCTGTCTTGCAATATTTCTTGCCAGGAAATTGCTTGATCACTGGATACCTTTTGTTTGTGATTTGCAAGAATAAGCCTTCTTTGAGTGAGGGGTTTGTGTTTGTGTGTGTGTGTGTGTGTGTGTGTGTGTAAGGTTTTCAGTTGTTTTTTTTCTTTCAGTTTCAAAATATTTATAAGGCATTCTTAATATTCCGCCCAAACTTGCAAATTTAAAATAAATAAATAAATAAATTTCTGACTTTCTCTACAAACCCATGGAAAAGAAAGCTTGCAGCCTCCTGCACAGCCTACAACTCTATTTTGCAGCTACATTTTGCAAGAACTCTGTGGCACAGGATCTGCTCTTCAATGCTCTGACACTTCTGCCCTGCAAAGTCACCCAAGTGCCAACATGGAAACGCCCAGTTCAGATCATGCCAGACAGGCAGCCCTTGGAAGGGGAAACAGATTTCAGTGACCATATGTGTGATTAGTATTCAAACCCAAGATGAGTGAGGAAAGAGCCATGTTGGCCTCTCTGCTTCCCCATGCACTGAACCTGGGTAGGCTAAGCACACTGAACCCACACACAGATGCTTGTCCACCTGCCCCAGAATCCAGTCCAAAACAACCCATGGAAGAGAGGCACTAACAGAAAGTCCAGGGCCAGGACCACAAGGTAAACATGGTGTCATCCAAGCCTGTGTGCCTCACAGGGTGACTAAAGCCACTCACTCCCTCACTGACCCTCCCAGCTCAGCTCTTGGCTCTTACCTAAGTTATTCTGTCTCTCAAGCCTGGCATCCCTCTTCCTCCGCGGCAAAAACTGCAGACTGTCTTTGTCTCCTAGTTTGTCTGTCAAGACAGGAGCCAGATGGAGAGGTCGCGTTGGTCTCATAACAGGTGTTCTTAATAACAGTGTAACCAACGAACCAGATTCAGAGTTACAGTTACTGAGCCCCACCAAGTCCAGCTGTACATCAGGTCTTCGCTCCTTTGCACTCTGTCCAATCTCAGGGACTTAAAGATGATTAATGAAGCCTGGAGTTGCAACGTGTCTACCTGAGAGACAGAGGCAAAATGACTGCCATGAGCTGGAGGCCAGAGTTACGGAGTTATAGGGTCTGGGGTATCGAGTGAGTCGCTGTCTCAGACAAACAGGTCAGAGAATGACACACTGTATTTCCTCACAACCTTACCACACTCCCAGGTTGTCTCAGATCTCTATAAGCTCCTTTGTGTAGGCAAGCATCCGGGTCCATTTTATCTACTTCTCAGAGTGGTCACTCAAAAACTGCCTTCCCCAACAGGTACAACTGTGCCTTCAAATGTGTGATGGCTACATTTAACTGCCAAGTTGACACACTCTAAAGCTACTTGGAAAGAGAGTCTTAGTGAAGGGTCATTTGGGCGTGTTGGCCTGTGAGCTTGTCTGGGGGCTTATCCTGACTGTGCTACTTGGTGGTGCTGGTGGAGGCTGTTTGTTTATCTCCAGCCACTCAGACTAAAAACAACCACACAGAAGCTATATTATTTGTAATACATATAATATTTTGACCAATAGCTTAAGTGTTTTTCTTGCTATCTCTTATATCTTAAATTAACCCGTTTCTATTAATCTGTGCATCACCATGTGACTTTGGCTTACCAGGAAGGTTCCAATGCATCTGTCTACTGTGGCAGCTACTTGGTGTCTCTCTCACTCACTCTGCCTACTCTCTCTCTCTCTCTCTCTCTCTCTCTCTCTCTCTCTCTCTCTCTGAATATATATATATATATTCCAACCTGGCTATATTCTGTTAAACCATTGGCCAAAAGCAGCTTTTTAATTAACCAATGGCAATAAGACATATTCACAGCCTACATCACCTCCCTCATATCAAGGTGGTGTCCTTCCCTGGGTAGTGGATTCTCAGCTGTGTAGCCGTGGAGAAAGCAGCTGGGTACACACATACATTCATGGATACCTTCATGAGGAATGCAAACATTCTTTCTCTACTTCATGACTGGGGCCGCTGCTTTAAGTTCCTGCAACCCTGACTTCCCTTCCAATGAGGGACAATAATTCACAGCTGTAACCTAAAATACACTCATTTTCTCCTAAGTTGTTTTGTCAGGGTATGATAGCGCAGGAACAGGAACTGAAATTAGGACAACACAGAAATGATACTTACTTTTATCTTTAAAGCTCAGACTCTAGGATTGGAAGGAAACAGTCACTTAGTAGAGCCAGAAAAATTCCCAACTTCCCTATCATCACTTTTAATGCTATGGGCAGAAATGTTTCCAGATCAACCGGATCTTTTATTGCCCACCAGCTGGTCTGACCTAACCATTCTTTTGTTCAGTCAGTCAGTCTACAAACCCTGACTGAGCCTGCACTACCTGCCTAGCATGTCCTAAGAAATGGAGAAGGCACGATGGGAAGAAGGCAGAGGCTCCCCAGGGCAGCACACAGTCTGGTTTGCACAAAGTTCCATAGTTAGCTTATTGTCCACAAAGCCAGTTTCAGTCAAATTCAGTTACCCCAGGGCCTCATCCGAATAAGACATGCACATCCCTGCAGAGGAAAGCCCAGGGGGGTGTTTCCTGAAGGCTGTCTATGGAAGCCTATTGAAAAGAAGGCTACACCATGACATACACCATAAGTCTACACGTTTATCAGGCCAAGCCACTCCTCTTGGGGATCTAATGGCACCAGGTGGCAAGCTGCCTCAGTCTGTTCTCTGTTGCTATAATTGAAGAGTACAGAATGGGTAGTTTATAACAAAAAGATATTTATCTGAGTCATGGTTCTGGAGGCTGGAAGCCATGGAGCATGGTGCCAGCACCTGCCTGGCATTCAGTGAGAGCTTTGCTCTGTGTTCTCGGACGGCATGGGGGGGGCGCACAGGATACCCAACATTGTGATCTGATGATGTCATCTACAAGCACGGAGGGCCTCCTTCATAGCCCTCCACACAGGAGGTGCACTGGACCATGGGTTGAACTTACCTGGAAGGTACTGGCTAAATGTGGCTGTTTATCTAATAGAGCCAGTGACTATATCACAAAGGCCTGCCCTCATGACCTCAACTAATCTCCAAAAGCTCCACCACCAAATATTATTGAGATATGCATTTGAGGACTTTTCTACCCCCAAAATTTTTTTGGAACATGTTCAAATCAGAGTCTACCTCAGTAATGGTAGCTGAAGATGGCTCCACCTGCTGATTGCATCTCATCCCTGGTATCAAAGAAAACTAAGGAATAAAGAACAATGGCCACAAAGTAACATGATTCTTTGAAAATAGAAACAAAATATTGACATTCTATAGTATACTTATGAAGTTGAAAGATTTCTGTTAAAAAGACAAAAACCTAAACAACAAGCTGGTTGGTTCAGCCAGGAAGTCATTTGTCATTTGCCTGGAAAACCTTGCATCTTGTGTTTGATTTCCAGAGCTCATGTAAAAGTGAAAGGAGAAAACCCACACTATAGAGCTGTCCTCTGACTCCCACTCAAAGAGACTGGCATACGCATGTTCACACCCTTCAGATGCAAACAGCACTAACGAATTATTTTATTTGTTTAAAACCAGACCACCACGCGTTTGGAATTTTATTTGGAAAGCGCGATTACGGTAACTAGAGATCAATGGCTTTCCAAGGCTTTTATCTGCCTTAAAATTTCTTTTAGATTATGCTTATAATACTTTTCATTTCCCTTCTCTCCCTCCAGACTGTCCCACAGACCTTTCTTTATTCTGTTTCAAGTTTGTGGTCTTTTTAAAATTAATTGTTATTGTGCGCAAGTGTGTGTGCACATATATGTTCTTAAACACAACCTGCTTGGTCTGTGTAATGTTACTTGTATGTATGCTTTCAGGGCTGACCATTTGGCATTGGAGAACCAATTGCGGTGCTCTCCCCTGGGGAAGACTATTTCTCCCGTTCTCAGAATTCCTTAGTTGGCTGTAGCTTCTTTTGTGTATGATTGAGACCTCCTGGGCTTTTTCCCATTTACTTTGGCACGCCTTCTGGTTTTTTTTTGTTCAGCTCATGTTTAGGTAATCATGTTAGTGAGACTTAATGGGTGTAGCTTCTGGCATTATTAGAGGATACAATCTCATAGCAACTCCCTGAACCTTTGACTTCTTCCTCAATATTCCCCAGGCCTTAGGCTTGGGAGTGTTTTGTCGATGTACCCCCTGGGATGGGGCTCCACAGCTCTGCATTTTGATTGGCTTGTGTTTTTCTGTAGTGGTCTCTATTTGTTGCAAAAGTGAAATATTTTAGATGAGGACCGAAGACTGCATTTTATGCAGGTGTAAGAACAAATATTTAGATGGTTAAGGATTATGCTGGTTTAGTAAAGTCGTGGTTGTAGGCTCATCTCCAATATTCATTATCCATAGCTTCTCTGGCCCCTGGTGGTAGCCCTAGGTTTCCAGTACCAGGCATGATTTCCTTCTTGATAAGCAAGTCATAGGTTTTGTAGCTAGGTAGGACTCTTGGTTACTTCTTTCCTTTGGAAGCTTGGAAGGTGGGATCTATCCTCAGGGAGGAGACTTTCAGGCCAGTCCCAGCTCTGGGACATCTGGGACCTCCATGTGAGGTGCATGGTGTCTTCTGCAATAGGGACTGACCTTCCTCCTCTGTGGGGCAACAGAGAACAAATGCCATGGCCTGTATGTTTTGGGAGTCTCTTGTACAACAGGATTCTCATGTCTGGTACTGAGGGTTTCGTTAGGTGGTCTTCAGCTCTTGAAGGTGGCATTGCCATCCCAAAAGAGAAAAGTTTATTAAAATTATATATAAATATATATTCACTGAATTACGTGTTTTATAGGCTCTTTTAGGTAAATAGTTAATAGTATGATTCCTTATGTGTTTTCAGGTATCTTTGCTGTTATTTTTACCCTCCCCACTCCCACTCCTTCTTCTGTATTTACCTACACCCCACTCCCTAAGGAACTGTATTCATGCCGCAGTCTCCCTTGGAGTTGTGGGTTCAAATCTCACCCTTGACAAATTGTTATTTTCAAAAGACAAAATTGCTGTGACTCCTCCATCCAGTGAAATGAACTATTACCTCATTCTGATGTGCTGTATTTGACTAGTTCTGTCTGGGCTCAGAAAAATCTTGTTGGGAGTAGGATACCCATGGACTCTGTCTTCACACCCTCTTCCCTCTCCTTGTCCCTCTCCCTCTCCACCCTTTCCTTATTCCTATAATGCAGGAATTGGCAAAGGGTGGCCCTGGCTCACTGCCTGGGTTTGTGCAGCCGATGGGCTAAGAATAGGTTTTACATTTCTAAATAGTTGAGGGGGGAAAAAGGTTTATTTTGTGACATATGAAGATTATGTGACATTTAAATCTGTTCTCTAAATACAGTTTTATTAGAACCCAGCCCTGCCAAGGCCTGTAGCTGTTTTTGCTCTACAATGATGAGGCCAAATTGTTGTGATAGGAACTTTATGACCCTCAATGCAGAAACATGTGATAATCAACTCCTCACAGAAAAAGCTGATGACTCCAGGTTTAAGCCCGTGTTTGTTTTCTTGTTCTGAGTTGCACATGCTGGCTCTGTTCCCAAGTCCCAGGTCTGTTTCACTTATCTGGCCACAGAGTGGCTTCATTTTTCCTCTTTTGCCGTCCCCCTGAGCAGTGAACTTGGAACCATATCCTCTCTGCCCCACAGATTGAGCAGCCCAGTAGTCCTGCAGTGTCCACCTGTCCCACCCTTGGGCTCTTCCAGTTCTGGCGATGCCCAGTCATCGAATCTCTGACACAGCCCTTCTCTCATCCTCCAGAATCCTCACCCACATGGAGACGCGCGTGCGAATGTGACTAGCTCACTTCCTCAATCTCCTCCACCTCAGATGCGTGACTTCTGCCTGAAATGCCGTGAGTCTCGGACTGTTTCATGTCATTTAACTGAATGCCACACACTGGGTAATTCATAAAGAGTAAAGATTTATCTGGCTCTCAGTTCTGAAGGCTTGAAAGTTGAAGAGACTCCCTTGCTGATGGAGGATTCTACGCAGCATCGCCATTGCTTATGACGTGAGAAGTTGAGGCTGGACGTGCTAGCTCGGGGTCTCCTCCTCTTCTTGGAAACTGGCAGCCTTAGCTATTGTGGCTCCACTTAACCTTGATCCCAGAAGGCCCCACCTCCACCACAGCCATTCCCACACCCTTACTACCTCACCATTGGAACTGAATTTCATCTTGAGCTTTGGTGAGGACATGCATACCACAGCAGGCTCCAACATTGTTTTCCTTCTCTAAATATTTTAACAGAACGAATCAAAACAAAAATGGTTTCAGTTGGTGCAGGGATTTTTTGTTTTTTGGTTTTTTTTTTCCTATGATAAAGTATTTGGAGACTTTTGTCGAAGTAGGTCTATTAAAGCCACATGGTTTAAACACACCCGTGACTAATGCCGTCAACATTTCTTCTGCTCTTCAGATTTGTTTCTGGTAAACAATTTTTAATTCTCCATGGAAATGGAGGAGCAGAGAGGTGCAGAGGACTATGAATCAGGGCTATTTACTAATCATGCTGCCTGTGAGTCCTCACCCAAACTTTGTGCTCCACAGGGCCCTTGAATTGGTCAGTTCTGGTTTCTCCTTGTCTCTGTATGCACAGTCCCATGAGGGACTAATGTAGAAGGAAGAAGAAGAGACCCCAGATCCTCTAGGGAATGACTGAGTTTGCAATACTTGAGGGAGTCGGGTTGGAGGGGGTGCATTGTGCGCTTAGGCAGGTCTGCTGAATCGCAAGGCTTTCTGTTCCTTCTGCAAGTAGATATGATAAACCTTCACAAAGTCACAAATGTTAATTACCCTGATTACACAATGTGCAAATGCATCAAATTATCACATTTTGCCTCATAAATATGTACAATTATTGTGTCAAGTTCTTTTAATCCAATGAAGAAATCATTTAAGAAGCAAGAAACAAATTAACCTACATGGAGAGGAATGTGAACAGAAATAAGGCTTTAAATTTCACATACACACACACACATACACACATACACACATGCACACATACATTATCCAAATTATCAGCATCACTTGGGTTATTAATTCTAGTCTCAGTTATACTAGTAAGAAAGAGAATGTGGAACTCTCTGCATAGGAGTGATGATCCTTACCATCTGCCAGTGTGCTTGCCCTCACCAGAAAACAGGCAGAAATGAAAACTTCAGCAATGTCTAGGTTCAGTGCTGAGAGCAGAGGACACTGGTCTCCTTTTCATCTGCACAGCATCGGTGTACCATTCTATGGGTTTGCTGCCCTGAAAATCATAAGCGGACTCCTGTGGTTTGAAGGGAAAGTGTCCCCCCATAGGCTCACGTGTTGGGACACTTGGTCCCCAGCAGATGGCACTGTTTGGAACTTAAGAGTTTGTAAAGCTTAGAAAGAGAGACTGGAACTGGCTGACCAGAGAGTGGTCAGGAGCTGGCCTTTGGAGGTCTTCTTTCTACTGTGTGGATGTCACCACACAACTTACCTGAAGCCATAGACTGAAATCCCCTGAAGCTGCGAGCCGGTAAAAAGGAAAACCCTTTTCCCTAAGTTGATTCTTATCACGCTCATCTTTCCCACTCATATGTGACAGTCTTGACCTTGTGTGGGCTCCCTAGTCCGGGAGAGAAAACAGTTGAATCATGATGCTCTGATGTCTCCAACATCCCCTCAGCCTTCATCAGCCAGGCTGAACCCCACCATTCCACTAAGTATGAACTTCACTGTTCTCCTTTTCCCAATGGCTTTGCATGTACAGAAAACAGCTTTCAGTTCTGAAAGAACCTAATTTGTCCCCAAAATAGGAGAAATAGGAAGAACAAGAAGATGGTCTTTAAAAATTAATAAAGAAGCAAAACTGTCTATATAATGTCAGCATGGGTTCTGTAATCAATTAAGCTAGCTTAACTAGTCCCACATAAGCAATCAGAACCTCAGTTCTGCAATCAATTAATCTGGCCTAACTAGTCCTGCATAAGCACTCAGTGCCCCAGGCATCACTTCTTCACAACCCACCAACTTCAACATGTGACTTTAAATTTTTCTGTTTGTTGCTTCATGGTACAAAGGGAAATGCTTCAACTCCAGTCTCAAGAGCTGTATTCTAGGCAGGAAAATAAAATAAAATGGAATGAAAGATGCAAAGCAGAAATAAAATAAAAGGGAAGGACAAAAGTTAAAATTGGTCCCAGAAATCTTTGTATGTCATCTAAAGTTTTATCCTGTTGCCATCCTTGGTTTCCATGTCTGTTCTACATGTGGAAGTCCACAGGCTACATGCTTGTCTATATTTTTAATGTATGGATTCCAATCACAGGCTCTCTGTTTCCACAAGATATCAAACACCTAACTCTATGAAATCCATCTGAAACACACACTCAACAGATGTTTGGCATCACAGAAGCCTAGTCTGCTTGCGCTGATTTTAATCCAACCGTCTTCAAAGCAAGGTCTCTCCAAGTTATTGGATTAAAGTAAAATATAAGGTTTACTGTGCACTACACCCGGTGATTTATGCCCAACCATGGAAAAATGTGTGGAATGATCTTTGAAAGTAAATCAAATAAGTTTGTGTTTTATGGCTGACGTAATGGGAACTGCTCTGGACCTGGCGTGGCCGTGGCTTCCTTCCTGCATTGTTTCTGAAGCTCCTGAGCTAGACACGCTTACCCGCCTCTCCACATGGTGGCTCTGGGTTGCCAAATGTGGAGAACAAAAGGAGTTCCAGATCCATATGGAAGCTGACAGAAAACCTTCTCAAAGGATGAGGTTTGACAAACTGACTTTGCTAGGCCTTTACAATGTTATTCTATTTTATTTTACATCTAGCCTTGCTTGAGACCATGGAATTCTGGTTGCAGCTGAAGTTCCCGCAGCTGGCACTCATTTCCCCACTAAGTTAAATACAGGCACTATCTACTCGCTCTCCTTCTACCAAGAAGTAAATACATTTAGATGAAATGGGGAAAAAAATGTGATCGGTCTGGGAAAAGAAACTCGACTTTTATTGAACCAGATCTCTTGTTAAACCCTCTGCGTATTTGCAAAGTAAACTGATACCTCAGCTTGCTAATCCCCTGGAAAGATGGCTTGTGCATGACAAGGGCAGGCGGCTATGCCTTAAAACCCTACATCAAGGTAAGCTGTCCGATGCCGTTGAACAGACCTTACTTGACGTCTTTGCAACTGTAAAAAGCTAATAGCAGCTGCTCTGGGCTGAGCCCAGTTCTGACGCTTCCCTCTGAGTCCTTGAACTCTCACCCTTAGGATGGATTTTAGGAAATGTCATCTCCATTTCCTCATTTGACTCAAACCAGAAGGATAGTCTATGTCGCTTATTGATGGACTATCATCCCATAAGCGGAGGGTGTGTGAAGATGCCTGGAGACTGTCAATGTGTCGATTTGATTGTGTAGTTCTTGCTACCTTTATCCATGGCGAGTGGATAAAGACTCTGTCCTATTTTAGATGCTCAGCCCTAAAGGCATGTAGGTCAGAAAATTTCATCAGGAAGTTCTACAAAGTTGTCTGAAGAACAGAAATTTTTTCATGTTGTATAATGTTTCAGAAAATAGAAAAGAAAAATCAAGCTCTGCCTTATGGCCCTCACAGAACCCTTATAACAAAGCCAGAGCAAGCAGCTTTGAGAGGTTATAAAGCATTTCTTATTTTTATACACGCTAAATAAAAGATTGTCTGATACAGCCCATCAGCAAATAAAAAGACAATGGCAACCCAGCTTCATCTTTAAGGATTTAAGAATGACTCAGAATAAGGAAGTCTGGTGAAATCATTTGAATGTAAATTTACACAAGAGAACGACACACATGCCGCTTTTTAGTTGGAACAGAAGAAAGGAGGAGCAGAGAGCTCGTTACCAGGTTGAAAAGTTTGAGAAAGAAAGGAAGGCTGGAGATGAAGAAGCCAGCGTGCCAATTTCATCTCTCACTCACGCTGATGTAATGGACAATGCCTGAGGAAGTCCAGTACAGCCAAGCATTTGGGGAAATGGGCTTTCAGATGGTCAGGGCGCAAATGTATATAGATGGCATATTTATCTAGGAAGAGTTGCCAGTGATTTGGCAACATGTGAAATGTATGTGCCCTGTTGGTGATGCAGGATCCCTGTCCTAAAGGAATAAATGAATATCTGCATTAAACTATATAAAGCTTCTCTATTACTATATTAAGGAGAATTTGAAGTAAAGAACTGTGTTCCTAGTTAAAAAGGGGGGGTCTGAGTAAATATTGATATGCTCTTAAGGTATACGTTTTAGTTACTTTTCTGGTTGCTGTGAAAAACAAAAACAAAAACAAAAACAAACCACCTGACAAATGCAGCTTAAAAAAGGTTTGTTCTTGCCTCATGTTTAAGGAGATGCAGTCCTTCATGGTGGGGAAGCCATGGGGACAGGAGGTTAGGAGGCATCTGGTCACCTAGTCAGCATAGATAATCAGAAAGCAGAGAGACAGGAGCAGTGATGGCCAGCTGGTTTTTCTCCCCTTTTCATTCAGTTTGGGACCCAGTCTGTAGCATAGTGTCACCCCCTTCAAGATAGGTCTCCGTCCTGCGCTGAACCCGGTTACACACATTAGCAGATACTGCGGAGTTGCATCTCTTTGTCATCTCAGATCCAGACAAGTTGGCGTTGGAAATTAATCCTCCCAGTCACTTGTTTTGCTGCTATTCAGTAGATAAAGAGAGAAGTGGATTTACGTGAATTGGAGATAGTAACAAGATACAGCGTTTAGTAGCTAAGAAGTTAGGAACTATTGAAGTCTAAGTCTAGAAGCAAAATGTCTTCAATACACACTAGGTGAAATAGTCTATGTATGTGTATATGCCGCCCCACGCTGAACGTAGACCTTGGATGCCTCTGGATGTGGTAGTGGAGATCCCGGTGAGTACACACTTTTACAAACAACAACTTTCACTTCTTGCATTGCATTGAGGGTCTCAGAATCTGTGGTCCTGAAAGGGTCCATTGATCTGCTTCGCCCTCAGCCATGCTGTCAATCAGCCCCTGAGTACTACAGTGGAACACCTGAACATAATAGCGTATCATTTTTGTGATTCTGAGGATGAAACCCAGGGCCTTGCACATGGTAGGTGGACACCATGCTATAGGGCCACACCCTTGGCCCTTTTGCTTTCATTCAGAGACAGTGCCTCACTGCTGCCCAGTCAGACCACAAACTTTCGACACTCCCATTGCCTCCCAAATGCTGATACTACAAGAGGGCACCTCTACACTCAAGCAGGCGATTAAATTATGAGAAGTAAAGGTGTATTTGGTTCACAGCTTTGATGGTTCTAAAACATGGTGCCTGCATCAGGTCAGTTGTGGTGAGGGTACCAGGTGGGGATGGTGGGCAGTGTCCAAGCAAGATCTACATCTTCCAGTGGAGCAGAGAGGAGAGAGTGAAACTGGGGAATAATCCTTTTGTACCCTGTGAATATGTATTCTCATTGGCTTAATAAAGGGTCAGCTGACCAATAGCAAGGCAGAAAGAGGTTAGGTGGGAAAGCTGAACTGGGAGAAGCCTGGGAAGAAGGAGAGTGGAATCACCAGACAGATGAAGAGGAAGCAGAAGATGAACATGCCATGCTGAAAAGAGATAAGAAATATGGGTTATTTTAAGTTGTAAGAGCTATTTAGTAACAAGACTAAGCTATCAACTGAGTTTTATAATTAATAATAAGTCTCTGTGTGGTTATTTGGGGGAGCTGGCAGTACCAATGAAAAATCTCTGCCTACAGAGTGGGTCTCAAAATCATATTCAAGGACATAGCTACCAACAGCCGAAAGACCTCCCACTAGGCTCCACTCACAGCAATCCCTAATATATCCACCCTTTGGACTAACCCTTATCATATGGAACTCTGGGGGCCACTCATCCAGACTGCAGCAGACTATGAAAAAGGATTGCTCAATATATGTATATTGTTGTTATTTACACCTCAAGAAAACCAACCATCCCAAATACCATGTTTGTAAGCCTTTTCTGGCTTGCATATAGGCATTAATAGTTGCTCAAGGCTTTTTCAAAATGGTAATAGAAAAAAAAATCACTGCCTGAGCACTGCCCGGCAGGATGACTTGTTGGAGAAACATCTGTTATAAGTCAGGATGTTCCCAAAGGTCTAATCTTGAATAAAGTAGATGTTTGCATGCATTCTGTTGCTGTGATAAGATACTGACCAAAAACAACTTGGGGGAGGAAAAAGTTTATCTAGAGCAATGGTTCTCAACCTTCCTACTGCTGAGACTCTTTAATACTGTTCCTCATGTTGTGCTGACCCTCAACTGTAAAAGAACTTCATTCATAACTATAATTTCGCTACTGCTATGAATGATAATATACCTACCTGTTATGCAGGATATCTGATATGCCACCCCTGCGAAAGGTGGTTTGACCCCCAAAGGTGTTGCAACCCACAGGGTACAAGCTTACAAGTTAAAGTGCAATATCAAAAAAAGCCAGGGCAGGAGGTCAAGGTAGAAACCACATAAGAATATAGGAACCCTATCTCCTGGCTTGCTTCTAGGCTCACGTTAAACTACCTACTTTTTTTAAACAGCCCAGGCCCACCTGCCTAGGGATAGGACTGCCCACAGTGGACTGGGTCCTTCTACATCAATTTAAAAAAAAAAACGAAAAGATTCCACAACATGGCCATAGGCCAGTCTGAAGGATCTAAAGGAGCCAATTTTTCACTTGACGTTCCCTCTTCCCAGGTGCATCCACTTGGCTTTGGTTAATCTTGGTTAAGATTAGCTAGCACACTAGAGATCTTCCTTCGGAGGTCCTGGCTGCCTCAACCCACCTGTGAGTAGAATCCCATCTTGAGATTCTGAGTTCCTCTGGGATCCTTAAATGTATGCTATGGCTGCAGTGGTAGATAAAGAACCAGACCAATACATGGAGAGATGCTCTAGGGACACTAATAATCTGCCATCCTCCAAAAATAATTTTATAATAGTCTTGATGAACTAACTTGGCCTGAATCTGAGAACAGCACAAAGAAGGTGGAGGAGTCTGGGAATAGTTAGCACCACACTAGCCTCTCTACTGTTCTGAGTAGTTCAGCGATGACTTCAAAATTACCCACATCACTCAGCAAAACCGAAGTCCTCCAGTCACTGAGGCCGCTCTCCAGCCAGACCATAAATGAACTTGCTTCTGAAGGGTCAGCCCCCAAATCTAAGTAACTCATGACACTGTTTATTCCAACCACACTTGTGACTCTCCTGGAATGAACTCTAGCAAGCATAATTCTCTCTGTCACATATACCACAGTTGCATTCATTTCCCATTGCACCATAACCACAGGCTCAGAAGCTGGAAGTCAGGGTGTAGTTATTATCTCTGAGTTGGAGACTCAGACACAGCCTGCTTGGAGTCTGTAGTTCAGGATGTCTTCAGGTGTCAAGCCAGAGATCATCAGCCTAGGTTGGCGTCTCAGAAGAGGCTCTACTGAAAAGGCAGGAAGCCAGCTGAGCGCTAGTATCCCTTCTCTACTCTCTGGTTGGTGCCACAGACCAAGCTGCTCCTGCCACCATGACAGACTGTTTTCCCTCAAGTGTGAGCAAAACTCACCCCCCTGAGTTTGTCTTATCTCAGAAATGAGATTTAGCTGCAGTAGCAACAAAAATAACTAATATAGATTTCATCTTTTTCTATTCCTGTTTTTATTGTTTTATTATTTCTGGGGTTTTTTTTCATTCTTCCAGAAAGTCCTCACTACATCTTGAAGTGTTTTTCTTCTAGAAGTTTCCAATATTAAGCTAAATTCTTTGATTCATTTTGAGTTTAGTTTTGTACTAAATGAGGAATTTGGAGCTAGTTTTAGCATTGAAGAAGTTTTTTATTTTTTTACACCAAATCTTTTGAGCACCCTTGTTTAGAAATAAATGGCTGAGTTGGATAGATTTACTTCTAGGTCCTCTATTCTACTCATGGGAGTACAAGGGTAGTTTTGTTACTATGGCCCTGGAGCATATTTTGAAATCAGGTATTACGACACTTCTGGATGCTTTCTGTTTGTTTGGTATTACTTTGGTTATTCAGGGTCTTTTGCGCTTCCCTGTGCATTTCAGAGGTTTGGGGGATTGTTGTTTTGTTTTTCTAATTTTTCTACTTCTCGGAAGAATGTCTTTGGAATTTTGAATGGGGATTACATTGTCTGTAGATAGTTGCTATGTGACTTTCCTGGGGAGGCATGATCAAATTCTGTTCACCCTCAGCAAGACACCAATGACAGACCAAAAAAAAAATTATTCCACCCAAACCTAGTTTAATGAACCAATAAGTCTATTGGAGATATTTGCAGGAGTTGGGGTGATAACTTGAGAAAGCTGCATGCCTACAGTTCACTTCCCAACTTGAAGGCAAATCAACCCTTGGAGGGTATTCTCTCTGCAGAAATTGGTGTTGTTTTCATATCCTTATGGGGAGACTGTATGAAACTTGCAAGTTTCAGGACCTTCCTGAGGCTTGTCTGTGTCATTTACTTTCTGAGCTTTGCTACTTTCCAAGACCTAAAAGCTTCCCTGCCCCTTTCAGGAAGGATTGGTTCAGTTCGGACAAAATAGCTACAGAACAATAGCTTTTGGGACAATAGCCATTTTCAAAACAGGAATTCTTTCAATCTATGAACAAAGGGAGGTCTTTTCATTGTCTACGGTCTTCAGTTTCTCTCTCTGATGCCAAATAGTTTTTGTAGTAAGAACCTTTTGCTCTTCGGACTGGGTTATTTCTGAATCTTTTAGGTTACTATGATTTAGGTTACTTTCCTGATTTCTTCCCCAGGGAACTCATTATTGATGAAAACTAGTGATTTCTGTGCACCCGTGATTATGTCCTATTACTTTGCTGAAGATATTTATCAGATCTAGATTTTTTTTAAAGTTTAGACATTAGGATTTTCTACATAAGAAGTCATAGCTTATGCGAATTGATAATTTTGTTTTCCTCTTTCCTGCTTGTATCCCTCTCTTTCTTCCTCTTCTGTTCTGGCTAGAATCCCAAGTACTATATTTAACAAAATGGCAATGAAATACAGTAATGAAAGGCTTGGGAGAACACTCACCCCTTTTGTTCCTAACTTTAGAAAACTGTAGGGATAGCGGCAGAGTGAGATTTTGTTGTTGAAATTTTACAAGGTACTCTTGCTTAGACAATAGATAGAAGAGTTTAAGAGGAAGCTGCCCTACAGTATTTTCTTCTTACAATGATGATCAGGCTGAAAACATTCTGAGAAGAGCCATTGCGGACAAAAATCAATGCAGCAATCAACAAACAATAAAAATTGCTTTGAGACCATGGCAGAAATTCTTGAAAAGCAACCACCCAAGATTCAAAGGTGTAGTGGAGTATGTTCAGCATGGCTCATGCATGGCCTGTATCAGCAATGCAGCAGGAGGAAGTGCATGAGGTCGCTCTGCACAGCCGCCCAGCCCAGATTCGTGGGGCGTAGGACTCAGCGAATGCCTTGGAGGAGAGCCTTATGGTGACTGGAGATCTCCTGTCAGCTTACTTAGGCTTAAAACAAATATTTCAACTTTCTCTAGATTTCTAGATATTTGACGCATTTAGAAAGCAGAGAAGGAGAAATTTTTCTCACGTGCATGAAAGCAATTGACCATCTTAATGAGAGGAATTGCACATCTGCTTCTGTTGCCCTGAAGTTTGAAGTCATTTTATATCATTAAAAAAAAAATGAAGTATGGGTACCACTAGACTTCTCATCATTTTTATTAATTGCCTGCTTATTCTTGTTCATTCATTAAAGCTTTTTATGCTCTAGAACATTCATAGCTTTGGGGATTTTTATTTTTATTTAGATATTTTTCATGCAATATATTTTGATCATATTCTTTCTCTTTTCCAGACTCCTCAGAAAATTCTCAATTTTTGACTTTATCACCATATTTGCTATGAGTTAACCATAGACAAACTTTGTTACATCCTTCCCTATCTCATTTATTAAAGTTTTTTAAGCATGAAGAAATTATTGATTTTGTCAAAGGATTTTCTTCATCTATTGCGATGGTTATGTGTGTTTTATCCTTGATTGATTTTATATTATATTGCACTGATCAGTTTGTATGTGTCCAACTCTCTTTGCATCCCAAGAATGACACCAGCTAGCTCACACTGCTTTGCTGAATCGTGTTTGCAAGCATTATATTTAAGATTTTGAATCTCTGCTCCTCAAAGACTCTGGCATGCAGTTGTGTGGCATCCTTGTCTTTTTTCTATGTCATTGTCAGGTTTGGGTGCCATGGGAACAGACCTACAGAATCAGTTTGGTGGCAGTTTATTTCTTCAAAGACAGCAATGGAGAAAGTGTTGGGTGGTCCTTCCGCAGTGTCTGTAAGGGATGAGTTCCAAGCCATCCCAAAGGAAGTAGAGTCTATGGATGTCAAGTCCGTTATGTAAAGTGATAAATTATTTGTTTATAGTCTATGCACAGCTTCCTGTCTGCTCTTTTTAAAATCCCTTTATTTCTTCCAATAACTAATACAATGCTAGAGGCATATGGATAGCTGCCATGATGTACCTTACAGGTAATGACAAATAAAATATTTGAGATTTTTCAAGTGTGTTTCCCCCAATGTTTCCCTGGTGTGGATGCATGGTAATAGAGGGAGCTGACTATGCATGCATCTCCAGAAGTAGGGTAACGACAAGAATAACCTCCCACTGTTTTTGCTAGGTCCCCCCCCACACACACACACATTACAGGAAGTAGCTTGTCCATCTGTCATCATGGTGATGCCTTTGCATCTCTTACAGAGCAGTGTACCAGTATGGACTGGTCTCCTTAATCTAGCTCATGAGAGTCATAGAAATCGGGACTAAATAATTCTCTCCTCCTAAAGTCCTGACAGCTTCTCTTTTCCCTCTGGGGAGATTAATGTGTTTCCTTACCAATGAGGATGGGTTTTCCTCTTGAACTTAAGTTAAGTGTGTTAGTTAAAACAGCGTCTGGGTATTCTTCCTTGACCTTTGCTTCTGAACAGCTATGGCTAGTATTTATCTAAACACCAGCTTGGGTCTGTTTTGCCCAGTGTTCGCTGAAGGATGAAACTCATTCATCTCAGTGCATTCAATACTATTATGAGGGAAAGAGCTGGGAGTGCAGCCCGATGTGCTGAGCCGTCCATTTGACCTGCTTGCACTCACAATCACAGATGGCCAAGTATCGTGCTTTAACTTAAAGAGATGGTGACAGCAAACACAATCCCGACCGTGGTCTCTGGAGGAATGAGCGAGTGTGCACCCTTGATGTTGGCTCCTGCTCAAGAGAAAGAAAGTTTTTAAATGAGGAGACAGGATGACTAATGTTTCCACGGGTAAAGTGATCACTTATTTCCATAGAAATAAAAAGCCACTTGGCTCGCAACAAAGATCAGGAGATTGAAACTGAAGAAAACAAAATGAATAAACATGGAAAAGGGTATCTGAGGTCAAAAGAGAATAAACCTATTCCCCAAATTGCAAGGACAAATGCTCTCAAAAGTGAGAACATGAAACCTGAAGCTGTGTATCTTATATATCTAAAGCAGGCAGGGACCAGGAGGGGAGTAAACTGGGGACCCGCTAGCATAGCAAAGAGAGACCTCATGGCTTGACCAGTTTTTATTTTTGGAGCAAAAGCCTTAAACAAGTGGTGGCATTATCCCCTTCCCTCACGGTGGCATTGCTTTATTTTATATACTAAAATATAACCTACCTTGGAGCCCATGAATATGCCACGGTCAGTATCTGTATTTGCCAAGCTCAGTCTATCCCTAAGGCCTGTTACAGCATTGACCTCACCTTAATTGACAACCATGGCTATCACAGGAAACCTTAGCCTCTTGAAGTTCCAAAGGGATGCGTGAGTGTGCACATGTACATATGTGTGTGCATGCATGTATGTGCACGAGCACTCATGTGCTTATGCATGCATGCATGTGGGGGTGTGGGGGTGTTGGTTCTGATGGATGTGTTTTCTACATCACTTCTGTTCCATTACCATCTGACTGGGATCTCTTGAAAATCAGAAGGAAGCACCTAACAAAACCTTCTTTAAAGTATCTGGACAGTTGGTGGGATACTGTTTGAGTCACTTTCCCTGTGGATGTGGTAAGATACCAGACCAAAGAAACTTGAGGAAATCAGGGTTAATTGTGGCTCAGAATTTAAGAAGACTGTAGTCCATTGGGTGGAGCAGGCAGAGAGGCCAGAACATTAGGCGGCTGGGCACATCATGCTGGTACTCAAGAAGCAGAGACAAACGCCAAGGCTTAGCTCATATCCTCTGTTTTCTCTTACTGAGTCTGGGATCTAACCTACAGGAAGGTGTTGCCCATATTCAGAGTGGGCCTTCCTTTTCCAGTTAGCTGCATCCTTGAGCACTCACGCAGACACACCCCGACACATCTCCTAAAAGTTCCCAATCCAATCAAGACTCCAGAGAAGATGAGAGTCCTTCCTTAGGTGGACTAATTTTTCCAACTTTTACAGGCTGTTAATTCCTTCAATTCTTTGGACCTTTCAGTGGGAAGATGAATGGATAGGGAATTAAAGATCCTGTCGCCATCTTGAACTGGATGCGGCAGACTCTTAACGTTTCTGCACTCTGCTTCCTAGGCTTATTCCTAAGTGAGGAAAGGACCCACTGCTGACTGATGCTCACCTCGGAATTGTGGAGGATGCGCTGATTGAGTCAGCCCACTCTTCAAGGCCTACTGGTAGCAGGTTTCACACAGGGAGTATAAGACCAGCAACGCTTAGGTCTGAAACAGGAAGGAGGCTGCAGATGAAAAAAGGATGTTGGTTCCCAAGTGATCACAGCTTGGCGTGTGTGAAAAGATGGGACTAACCACTCCCATCCCCACCCCAGGTAGGTGGCATAGTCTTACTGACCCTGATTCGGTTGCCAGGCAGTGGAGAGGGCATCAGGGGGCAGAGACCTTGTTCAGGAACATGAATGCAGGATGCAGTCAGTCAGGAAAAAGAAACATACAAAGGTAATTAATTAGAAAGAATTACTTAAGTATTCCACTTTCTGTTTATTGGAACAAGAAGGCCAAGGAGACAAAGGAAATAGGAAGAATTTGAGCTATAATCATTAGAGTAGAATTCATTTAACGAATGAAAATGTACACTCTAAAAACCAGGCAATGCATAATACATTTCTGGACTTAGTTTTGGTTTCCATATTTTGAATTAGAAATACAGAGAGAAAGCAAAAATAATAGATTCTGATTTTTTGATGAAAATAATACACAGATGTGGTTAGTAGAAAAATAGCTTCAGATGAAAATATTCAACCATGGTTTGAAATCGACCCTGGAACGGAAAAGGCAACACTGCGATTTCGTTTATGTTGTTGTCTGTTTTGCTCAGTTTTCTGGAAAAACCACTCAGTATAAGTCAAGCCCCTACTGTAATAACAGATTGGTTAACAAACACTAATTAGTTGCTTACTCTTACACTGCATGTAAATTTTGGCCAGAAACTGGTGTCAAATACGTATTTTCGGTTTGCATAAAAATGATATTCTGATTTACTCTGTTTATGTTTATACAACCCACATTCAAAACTTTCCCTCTACAATACTGAAGCTGTGTAGCCACGACTTTCTTTTGGCCAGCTCTGAGCAACCATTGCTCATTTTTTTTCCTTTATGACCCGGCCAAGGCTAAATACCTGTGTGAGTGGAATCATAATACTGCCCTTTGGGTGTGGCTTTTCATATCTAGCAGATTATACTGTGTTCTTGATTCATCCATAATTACCCAATGTGAGAGTCTCACAACGGTAGTTTCCCCCCCAGTTTCAATTAATGTTAATTAATATATTTCTTAATCATCAAATTTTTATTTATAGATTAATCTCTGCTTGATAACAATACTTTCATAGGATGCTTTCAAATCAAAGAAAGCTCTTTTGGGTACATGTTAGTCTCATGAATTTGCTTAGCATAATTTTCCTTGGGCTGATCTCTGTGCTAGGAATTGATACTAAGAGCAGGTTTGCTTCCCCACTGTGCAGATGTCCATATTCATGAATACTCTTGAGGAATTAATCCCATTTAATAGAGTCTCTTTCAAGGACATGTGTTAGCCTTTTCCTGATTGACTTAATTCTAGTTTTGTTTCCCCAAATTACTTTATCATCTTCCCTTAGGGCTGTTTGGGGTTTTGCTGTTGCAGGGTTTATTTTCTTGATCAACAGTTTAAAGCATTCGGGGTTGTTTTCCACTATTGTAGAATTAGTATGCTCCTCGCATGTAATGCTCTCATTTTCATAATTGCTTATTAATGTATATTTTATTTCCTCCTGTGTATCATAGCTCTTTGATTTTAAGAGGCCCATTTTCACATATTTTAACATTTTGAATTTGTTTTATGAATTAAATATATAAGGCTCTGAGCAAACATGAACAAATACATGAACATTTGTTAAAACTAGCCGGTGGGTGCATGGGATCTGTTAGGTGAATCTTTGATAGGAATATATCCTGAGCACACCTTATAATTAAAATGACTTTAACATGTGCTTTAAGAGTGTGCTGGGGAAGGAAGACAAGCAAGGAGCAACGTGTCCAATGGCTTCTTTTCACTCATAAAGAGACTGGTGTCATTGGAGAGGAAACTGGAAAGTGGGGCTTGGTATGTGTGAAAATGAATGGCTTCCCTAAGACAAAGGACGGACAGAAACTGGGACTCACCTGAGCTACTAGGGTCACAATCTTCATAGAGAAACAGCCAGCACTCTTACTATGTTCTTTAAATTAGTACAAAAACATAGAAATAGCTCCTTCATAGTATTCCTGGGTGTCTGGAATGACCACAAGTCACCTCTTTGGACTAAGACTAGAGACAGCTGCAGGGAAAGCTAACTCATTGACCCTGCCTCAGCCTGACTCCCTCACCTCCAGATTTTCACTAGCTTTGATTGTTTGTCATATATCAGGGCACAGAGGGTTTGCACTTTTGGAGGACTGTGATGGAGAAAGATCCTCTGCGTTTCACTATGTCATGCATTGGACTGGGACACTGTGGGAGAGAGATTAAAAGATGAGCAAGGTTATAAAACCAGGCCTTAACGGATGCTGAGGATTGAGGAGCCACATTATGAAAGAACGCATGCACTCATGTACACATACTCACACTGCCTTGAGGGTCAGGTGTTACATCTGTAAACACCAGCTTCTCCTTAGATTTCTTCAAAAGAAAAGGATGTGTGGCTAATGCTCAAGTGTGCATGGGCCAGCCTTTAGATATCCAAGCCCTTGTAGCCATAGAAGGACTCACACTTGAGCAAATACCAGCTTACTGACCTTTAAATACCAGAGCTGGAAGAAGCAGTTGGAGAGTAATCCATTACCAGGTGGTGGCATAGTATGAACCTAGCACTTGGGAGGTAGATAGAGGCAGATCAGGTGTTCAAGTCCCGCCTGGACTACACGAGGCTCTGACTCAAACAACAACCAAAGTAATCCATCATAGAATGTGTAGCCACAAGTACCTTAGTGGCTTTGCCAATTGACTTTTTAAAGATTAGTAGCCAAGTAACAATATAAGAGGAACAGCTGTTTTTAATTTGAAATCATAATAGATTTTATTTGCTTAAGTCTTGGTTACATTTTATTGCTTAGTTTCAGCAGGAGAAATGAAAAAAAATAACCTAATCAGACAAGTATGTATTGAAAATAACAAATTATTTTGTGTTTAGATACACAATGGAGTTGTATTCATTCATAAAGAAGAATGAAATTATGCCATTTACGAGTAATTGGGTGGAGCTGAAGAAAACCAGTATGTGTAGTAAATCAAGCCAGACCCTTCGGAAAGGCAGATTGCACATTGTCTCCCCTGTGTGCAATTTAGATTTGTATGATAGGACTTAGATGTAATGAGATGAACTATGAAGGGAGGAAGTGTAACTAGGGAGGGACCATGAAGGAGGAAGTGAAGACGCATGCGTGCATGGTTAGGGAGATAATGGGGGAAATGTAAGCAAAGTACATAAGACACATATGCGAAAATGTCCTAATTAAACCCATCACTTTACACAATGACTATATACATATAAAAATTATAAAAATAGATGGAAGGTTAAGAATGGAAGAGGGTCACAAACATTTTAAATCATAAGTTGATGAAAACTTTAAATAAAGCAGCAACATAACTCAGGGTGTTTGGTTTGAGCCCTTGCTCACACAGCCCTTTGCTCAGATGAAATCTAAGGACGTCGTTGGTTTCTAAAATGATTGGATAGAGCTGAACGGGCTGGAGGTAGACTCGAGGGCAAAGGAGTCCTTATGAGGAGGAGGATTAGGTCAATGAAATCTTCCCACAGCCCTCATACCTATGAGTGATTTATGCTGTGTTCTGCTTCTGAACCCCCTTACATTCTCCTTCAGCTAACTCCCACCCCTTTCCCTTGAGAAACAGTTGGTAATAATTTCCTTAATCCTGTCCCTTCTTCTTGTAAACCTGCTGCTACAATCAACATCACCGACCTGCAAGAGGAATGCTCTTCTTTAGCTCAGGGTTTCAGATGTTTCCGCCCAGGGTTGTTGACTCCGCTGATTCAGACACTGGGAGTGATTTACTTGCAGAAGGATGGAGGAAGGAACCCAAGACCAAAAAGCACATTGAAAGCATGCTGTCCGAGATGTGCCACATTCAGCGGGACAGGGCCCCCTCAACTTTCCACTGCCTCCCCACTTAACACCTTCAGATGACAACCAGGAGCCTCTGGGACTCCATTTATGCTCACCTGGTAACAATCTGTTAATTTTAAAGGTGTGAGGGTTTTTGTTTTTGCTTTTGTTGAACAGCGTGAAAGACTAATCCTTTAAAAACAAGTTGTGATAGCCACTTTTATGTTTCCAAAGCTTCTCGAAACAGTGTTTTCCTTACGTGAAGTTAGGAAGCATTTCTCAAAGATTTCCCAACTCTCCTTTCTTCCCTCCTACCATGAAAGGTTCTTGTGTCAGGCTAGGGATCTTAGAGCAGAGAGCTTCCTAAATCCTCAGGGCTTCACTTTAGAAACAAGAGTAGCAAAAGACAGTGGTCTTTACAAATTACCGAAAGATTTAAACATGGTTATTGCCTCCTCTGCTGTTATACAGACAGAGCAGAGAGAGCTGCAGTTTTCTTCATTGCTTCTTAAGAAATGCACTTTTAAGCTGGGCAGTGGTGGTGCACACCTTTAATCCAAGCACTTGGGAGGCAGAGGCAGGCGGATCTCTGTGAGCTCCAGGGCAACCTGGCCTACATAGTGAGTTACAGACCAGTTAGGGCTACACAGTGAGACCCTATCAAAATTAATTAATTAATTTAATTTAATTTAAAAATAAACTTGTATTTGTGGGGAGAAACATGACTGCTGACAGCTGGGTTGTTCTTTAGTGCAGGTTAAGGGAAAACAATAACTAAGAACCTCAACACAGGTATACTCTTTCCTCTCTAGAGGCAGAAGGTGCTCCCTCCGTCCACCTGTCTTGGTGCTCCCCAACCTCGAGATCTCTCCCACAGTCAAGAGGAAAAAGCTCTGTTGCAGGAGAAGTGTGCACCTCCCTGTGAGTGCCCGGAGGGCCGTGAAGGACAGAGGGAAGACCTACAGCAAACAATAGCCTCACCCCTCTGGTGTGGTAGCCTTGTCTATTCTCCCCTGAGTGATAGGGTGCACCCTCCCCTCCTCACACAACATTTGAATGCTGTCCTGAGAGCCTTGCCCTTCCTTGGGTTCACAGGGCATTAGAAACACTCCAGTCCCTGACCTAGCCTGATGTCTTTTAGAAAAAAAACTAATTCTTTGCAATCTGGATCAATACAATCTAGAATGTCCTAGTGCCTCAAAATTTGTGCATTTCATCTGTCCCAGAAAAAAAAAATACGTTACTGAATAAGAAGTTGGTTTTGTTCTAGAACTGCCTTGAGTGTCTCTGTCCCCCAGGCTGACTCAGCTTTGTGGCTCTTCCAACTTAAGGTAGACTAGCTCTTATAGTCCAAGGTACCCTTGAGGGCAACCTGTAACATTGTTGAATGCTATATATTTGTTTGTTTTACTTTACAATACTGAACCCTGAGCAGCCTGAACCTAAAACTGTCTCCCTGTGCACAACTCACTTCTCTTTGGTTAGTTTGCTGAAAGGTTCCAAACCTGCTCACACAAGGACATAGTTCAAATCGGAACTTCCAGAAGAGCCCAGAGCCCTTGAACGTGTGTGTCTGTGTGTCTCTGTGTGCGTGTGTGTGTGAGTGTGTACTGAGGATCAAATTCAAGGTGAGTATGTGACAGGCAAGCACACTATCACCAACCTAAACCCCCAGGTAAGGCTCAGAGCACCTCAGGATCACATGGAGCAGGCATGACCCTCAACAGGGATAATGCCAGATGAGAAAAAAAAAATAGAACCTGGAGCTTCATCTTCGCAAGTTTAGAGCAGAAATCACCCAAGAATGAGCCATACCTTACCCTGGGAGGGGGGGTGTAGAGGAGGTTTGCTTGGCCTATATCTTAGTCAGTGTTTTATTGTGGTGAAGAGATACCACAACAACCATGGTAACTCTAATTAAAGAAAGCAATCAATTGGGGCTTGCTTGAAGTTTCAGAGGTTTAGTCCATTATTGCCATGGAGAGAAGCACGCAGGCAGACATGGTGGTGGAGGGGTAGCTGAGAGTTCTACATCTGGATTCACAGGCAGCAGGAAGAGAGTCAGAGCCACTGGGTCTGGCTTGGGGTTTTGTAAACCTCAAAGCCCACCTACAGTAACGTGCTTCCTCTATCAAGGCCACACCTACCCCAACAAAACTATATCTGCTAATTCTTTCAAACAGTGCCACTCCCTAAGCATTCAAATGTATGAGCCTCTGGGGGCCATTCTTATTCAAATCACTACAGCCTATTTGGTCCTTTTAAGATGAGATTTGTTGGCCTAGGATGGTGGTACCCAACTATCACAACAACCCTAGCACTCAGGACAGGGAGGGAGGAGAACCCGAAATCAAAGGCTACCTATCCAGTTTGAGATCAGCTTGGGCTGCATAAGATTCAGCCTCAAAGGAAAAAGGAAAAAAATAAGATTTTTGCAAGATGTGAACATTTGAAATTTTTTTCATACTGAAATGAACTCTTTGGCTGTATTTGAAGATTTCAGCTACGACAGCATCAGGCCTCTAAAACAGGGTAGTCACCCTCTCAAAACAGGGTAGCCACCATAGTCCCCATGATGCCTGTCTCGCACCTGACCTCGTTCGCTCTTTATTTTTAAATTGCAGATGCTATGAGGAGATTGTTAGCTTGGCATACAGGTGGCTTCTGTGTCCCCTGCAGGGAGCCACCTGGCTGCTCAGCATCCAGAATAAAACAGAGGGTCCAGAACACAGGACTGGATTGGCAGCCTTGCTTGAAGGAAGATAGCAGTGGCATGACCCAAACCTTTTCCTCCTTAAGGAAGCAGAGAAGGGGCCCTGGCTGCTTGCCAGACAGCGTCTCCAGGC
>LOEQ01000459.1:304144-317070 GCA_001685075.1 Bramus lutescens | reverse complement strand
TGCGGTGCCAAGCTGCTTCCTGGATCTCCACAGACAACTTCAACCCCTCTCTTTGGGGAATTCTCTGATATCTGGGTACAGACTTTTCCATGCCCATGGCAACAAGCAATCAGCAGAGAAAGGTGGAGCATCTTCCTCTTAGCCGAGGGACCACGGATGCCCGCATGAAGGCTCTCTGGTCTTCCCTGTGTCTCCTGAGGTCAGGGATTTCCTTTCCACCCTATTTTTCTCTCCTGGTGGAAGGCACGCTGTAACTAGACAAACACAGAGCTCTGGAGAACCAATGGCTGTGGGTCTTATACCTGCAGAATCCTTGGATAAAGCGACTTCTGCAAGGCTCTCCAAGAGGGACGGACCAACTTGGAATGGCTCGTGTGGACATACCTGCAAAACCTGGAGAGAGGCTTCAACTCACTTTTTAAAGGGTTGCCCCTCCTTTCCCGGTTCATCTTTATAAAATAAAGAGCTAGCCAGACTTTCTTTGTCAGGAGTGGGCATGCATTGTCTGTGCACAGAAACATGCCTTGGTCTTTATTCACTCAGTAAACAGCCTGGCTGACCCCCAGGGATCTAGGATAAGAGCTCAGTATGAGCGTGGTATTGCCCATAGAAAGAAGTAACACTCCCCAGTCATTCGCTTTTGTGTGACAGTCCAATTAAAAGGCACCCTCCAAGGCCACGCAGATTCTAATGAGCAAGTGTTCAAATCCACATAACCTATGGACTTGGGAACTGGCTCCTTAAATAAGCGCGTGGTTTGGGATGGTTTTGTTTTTCCAGTGTTGAACAATAAGATGATTCAATTCAAAATTTTCAAAGTCAGTTTTAAGTCCTATTTTTTTTCCTTTTTTAACATCTATAGAAAACCTGGAGGGGAATACAAATTCCTTTCTGGAAACACATCTCCCTTCCTCCCCTCCCCGCAGCCTCTGATAAATACCACGAGCGCGCAGCATTTTGCCAGCAGCAGCTCCAGGCACGAGGCACCACATCTGTTAGCGAGCGAGACGCTNNGAGACAGGGGAAGGCATGCTGGCTGCCTGCCCACCTCCAGACTCCAGATTTTTGCTGACAAGGCTGTCAATAAATGGGCAGATGGCATGGGCTCTGATGGCAGGATAGGTCCGTTAACCCAACTCCAGACATTATCTCCAGTTCACAGTGTATCGGGCTAAGCCCTTCGCTGGACCGTTAAAGCTGTTCCTTGATGGAGCATGGAGAACAACACCGGGAAGGAGGCCGCAGTCCCTTCCTTTAATTACATTAACTGAACCTCTCCCGCGGTTGGTAGACGGAGTGAGCTATATTAGCCCTGGTGACCACGGAAGTGGGGGGAGCATCCACACACTGCATTTCAAGCTGTCTAAACCTGGGCATCCGATTCTCGGGGACTGTGTACCTCCCCGAGGACAGAGTTTGTCATGAAATAAGCACTCACGAAGATGGAAGATGGGTCTAGGTGCCCCTGCAAGCATTCGGGCTCCTGCATTGTCTTGCAGGAACTGTAAGCAAGCAAACCTGCCAGACGCAGCTCTGCTAACTCACACAGATGTCCTCTGGCGGTGACTTGGGGAAAACACTCTCTGCCAACCGAGGATGGTTGGAGCTCCTGGTGGCTGCAGTTTAATCTCAAACTCATCAGGCTAAGGCAGACGAGTGGTGTGATCTGAAGGGACTTATTTAAGCAACGGGCCGTTTTACCTAATCTATGCAGAGATCAGCTGTTGGAAGTACCCCGTGCGATGCTACACGTTCGCACTGCGTTGCACACCTATGAAGTGCCTTCGCATACCTTAGGAGGGTGGTTTTAACTCAGGGTGACTTTGCCCCTCCCCACGTGGCGCAATGCCTGGAAACACACTGATGCCTCTGGGGCAAAAGGCAGAGAGGCTGCTGAGTGTCTCCACCGCACAGGGTTCAGCCACAACAAAGAACTATTCTGCCCGGAGTGTTGGCAGTGCCAGGGTTGAGAAGCCTGAATCAGGACAAAGGGAACGAAGGTTTCACGTGCCCCTTGAAAAGGGGAGCCAAGACAGAGCAGCTGGTGGGCATGCAAAGAGGAAGCTGGGGGTTTGCTCTTGCTGTCTCAGGTAGATTCACTGCAGGGTCATTATCCTGAATGCTATTCAGTACTCACTAACCAAGCAGTTCCCCCAAGTCCTTACAGCTGTCCTTCCCATCAAACCTGAACAATAAAACAGCACAGCCATTAAAGCCATTTGAGTCTAGTTCATGTTTGTCAAATGAGACTCTCCACCTGCCACCAGACTGGGACTACAGAGTCTTGAATGGAAGCCAGCTTTAAAACCTATAGCTGGGTAATGGGGCTCGTGTCTGTGATCCTAGCACTCAGGAGGCTGAGGGAAGAGAACTCCATGAGTTCCAGGCCAGCCTGAAGTGCAGAATAATACTGTCTCACAAGAAATGCGCGTGCGCGCATACACACACATATGCGAGTTAAATTAAACGAATAAATTAATAAACCAAGCAGTTAGAGTCTGAGATGTAAGTCAGATTGAAGGGTTAAAATGGAACTAAGATGGGCACAGGATTTATGAGGTTAGGGGTTTAGGACTTAACAGATATGATCACATTTTCATTGTTGTCTGTGGCTTGAGTAGCTTTGGACAGACAGGCTAGTCTGAAAAGTACAGCACCCCCTTAGAGCTATTAGTCAGGCTAAGCACCGACCTATTTCTTGTTGGTTTTGCAAAATGAACTGGGCACTCTTACCCTCCCCCCACCCCCAAAAACTACATGTTGAAGTGTGAGCCTTTCCTTTATCCTGCCATTATTGTCACAGAGATTCCCTTAGTTCACATCCTGAAATGGGTGCAGTGCCTTTAACTCCATGGGGCTATGTATGGCCTTTATTGAGAGGAGAAACTTAGACCCAGATTTCCACCAGGACAGACTCAGGCCAGGTATGAAGACAACGGTCAGGGTGTGAGCCCACACGGGCAGGAACACCAAAGGCTGCCAACAAGTCCTTGAAGCCAGGAGACACGCACAGAGCAGACTTCTTCTTGCAGCCCCTTGAAGACGTCCACCTCCAGAACCCAGAGCTGAAATTCTGCCGTGGAAGCTGTCCAGGATTCAGTTTTGGCTTTGGTAATAGCTCTAGTTTACCAGTAAAGATCAGGTGAACACTAAAGCTAGGCAAAGGCAGGCAGAGCATCCTCACTAGAGCGATTTTCTTCCATCTGATGCTTCTGCAAAGCAAGCAATGCAACCAATCAACCTAGGGGACAGAAGCCAGCATCCCCCATCTAACAGGAAGCAGGACAGCTGGGCAGCACACCAAGGGCTCTCTTTTCCTTATGCCCTTGGGGTAAGCCTTCCTGGAATCTCTGAAGCACAGCTGGAGGACGAGTCCCTTCCTAATCAGTAGGAGGGAAATCAGGGTGGTACTTACTTTGGTCCCTTCTACTATTTTGGAAATCTGATGTTTCTAAGACCCTCACAAGAATGGTCCAATCGACAGTTGTGTTCACACCTGTATGCAGAGTAGCAATATCTTTTTTTTTTTTTCTTGGTTTTTGGTTTTTCCAGACAGGGTTTCTCTGTATAGCTCTTGTGGCCTCCAACTCACAGAGATCCTCCTCCTGCCTCCGCCTTCCCAGTGCTGGGATTCAAGGTGTGTGCCACCACCACCCAACTTATAGTATTTAGCAGTATCTTGAGCATTTAAAAACAAATCAACTAAAGAATGTACAGGGGTCCTTTCCAGAACGTAATCTGAGAGGGTTCTCAGGCTGAAGCATGCACAGGAGTGAGACCTGTGAGCCAGATGAAAGAGCAAACTACAGGGACAGATCTACCTGAGAGAGGAGATCGAGTTTTGTGATCCCTGTGAGACATCATAGTTAATGCTTTGCAAACTGTAAATCTATGGAGCAAGGTAATCAAGTTTCCATTGCAGAAAACATTTATACCAACCTCTGCTCCTAAGCAGTGAATATTATTATTACAATTCAAGTTTTACAGGTCAAGAAAAATTAACTTTATATTAGATTTACCAGATATCCAGAGTTGGCCAAGAAGTGGTAGGTGGAAAGATCCTTTACTTTTATTTTTGCTGTGGCTAAATATCTAACCCAATGCAACTTAAGGGAGAAAGGACTTATTTTATTTTACAGCTTCTCAGTACAGTCAAAATGGTATGAAGGGGTGGCAACAGGAACACAAGGTGATTGGTCACACTTTGTCTGCAACCAGGAAGCACAGAGTGGACAGGAAGTAGGGTGTGGTTATAAAACCAAAAGGCCCACCCCAATAGTGATGTACTTCCTCCAGCCAGACTCTTTCTCCTAAAGGTTCCAAAGCTTTCTAAAACACTGTCTCCAACTGGGGACCAAGTATTCAAACTTGGCCTGTGGGGAACATTTCACTTTCAAACCACAGCACTTCCCTCTGCTGAAAACATTTTAGTTAGTGAGTTAGGAGTGCAATTGTTTAAAATTCCCTAAGGAGCAGTAGACAAGATACACAGGAAATACAGCATTGTGGGTTTGCTCTTGACTTGGTTGAGAAGTTGGTTGCTAGTGCGGGCCTTTCTTTCTTTCTTTCTTTCTTTCTTTCTTTCTTTCTTTCTTTTTCTTTGCTTTGATTTTTTCTTGTTTATTTTTGTTACAATTTTGTTTTGTTTGGAATCTTTAAACTATTGTATTCAGAGGGCCAGAAATCTGAGAAGATGGCAGGTTGGTATCCTAAAACCTTCCTTACCTCTTATCTCCAGCCAGCAGATTACCCCAGGTGAAGATGCCAGAGACACACCAAAGACAATCAATCACTCTGGAGCCCAGTCTTGGCCTTTGGACCAGGTGATAAGCCATATTACTAAGACCTGGGATATGTATGGCTTCCTGGTTATCATTCCTGGCACTTCTCAGGTTTGTTTCGAGAGTCTCCCTATGTGGCTCAGTGTGGCCTAGAACTCACTATATAGCCCAGAATACGTTCGAATGTGTGAGCACTCCCTCTGCCTCTGCCACTGCCTCTGCCTCTCTAGTGCTATTGGGAAAAGAAGTACAATAATTAGCATCTCACATCAACTCGACACACCTGGCAAGAGGGGCCCTGGACTGAAGTTACTGCCTCTCTCCATCCCTGGGCATATCTGAGGGGCATTTTCTTAATTACTAATTGATGTAGGAGAGCTCAGCCCACTGTGGATGTGGATCCTTGTGCAGGTAGTCCCTGGCTGTATAAGGAAGGTAGCTGAACAGGATAGAGGGAGCAAGCTTGTAGAAAGTGTTCCTCCATGGTGCCTGCCTCTTCTTCTGCTTGAGTTCCTGCCCTGCCTTCCCTCTGTGAAGGGTTGTGACCAGGAAGTGTGAATCAAATAACACCCCCCATTTTAATTAAGTCTTAGAGAATTTTATATTATGTGCTTTGGTCATAATCACTGCTCACTTCTGCCCCAACTCCTCCAGGGCCACTTTTACCTCGCCATCCTACCCCACAATTCCGTAGCCTCGTTTTATATTATTTTAAAATAACCCGCTGACTCCTATTTAGCTGCCCTTCTACTCCTGTGAGTGGGGCCATCCACTGAAGCACAGCCAACCGACTGGGGGCTACACCCTTAAAAGCAACTAACTCTCCTTCCTCCAGAAGCCCTCTGCTATAGCCATAGCTCCTTGGGTAGGGACGGGGTCTGCACGGACCCCCTTCCCCATCCACGCCAGAATGTAGACTGGCTTGAGCCTATGCGAGCCTTCTGCAAGCAACCACAGCTGCCAGGAGTTCATGAGCGCAGTTTTTTTGTCGTGTTCAGAAGATGCTCCCATCTTCTGTCCTTCCAACCTCTGCTCTTAAAATCTTCTGTTCCCTCTTCCTTGGTGGTCTCTGAGCCTTGGAGGGAGCGTGTGGTATAGATGCCCCCATTTCTGTCTGAGCGCTCCGCTGACCTTTACTCTCTGCCCTTCAGCTGGTCGTGAATTTCTGGGTAAGCTGGCATCCAAAGTACCTAGTTATTAAAGTCTGATTTTTCTGACACACCCTGTGCATTTCCTCCATCAGTCAGGGTTCCAGGAGTCTGATCTGCTCCTTCCTGGGCTCAGAAGTGTAAACATTTTGAAGCCCTCCTAACTCAGCATCCAGACTGGCTCTGGTAGTCTTGTTTTCTGCCTCATTGCTCTGGGCTAATCTCTACGCTAATACCATGACTATTTTTTTTAAGCTCACAACTGATTATTGTGTACTTTAAGCATTTATCTGAAAAAAGATCCTTTCATGCCTCTCTCTCTATTCTAACAAAATAAATCCTAATCTCCTGACAAGACCTGCAAGAATCATTCCTTTCTCCAGTTTGTATATTCCAAACTCATCCGCTTTTCCTCTTCATTTAGCACACACCCTTTCCTCTCAGTCACAGAAGGGCCTCTCTGTCTCTCACTGTCTTACTTTGGACTTTCTGCAGCCCCTGAGTTTCTCCTGCCCACAAAGAAAAAACAAAAACAAAGATATTTAGACCGTCTACTGACCCTTCAAAACACAGCTTCTCTGATCTTAAGACCAAATTCACCCTGCCCTGGAATTTCCCATCCAAGTGATCCAGCACCCATAACACTGCTTGGCTAGATTTTGAGACTGTGAATTCCAGGAGGACCAGGATTGAACCTAATTCATCTCCCCTTTCCTGTACCTCCCACAGCTCCTGGCACAGGAAAGCTACTTAATCAATGTTTACTGGCAAGTAGGGATTAAATAGATAAGAGCTTAGATCGAATCAAAGGCCCCTTCCTGGTGGGAAGAGTTGCTATTACCTACCGGGCTGGTGTTGGAAGCCAAAGGGCTTAAGCTAATGAAAGGTGGGTGGCCTCCCTAAAGGTGAGGAAGGATTAGCTGATCTTCTCCTCCTCAAGTCCCAACAGCAGTGACCCTGAGCCAACTACCGGCTTCTTGGCACTCTTAAATGCAGGAAGCAGAGCTCTTCAAACTGCTCTGGAGTGACACAGATTGCAAAGTGTCAATTTCCCTAACGTTTCTTTAATTCCTACCTAAAGGAGCCTGAGGAAATGGAAATCAGCAACTGAGTCTTCTCATATTGGAGTGTGTGTGTGTGTGTGTGTGTGTGTGTGTGTCCCCAAAACAGGTGAATGTCAGAGGAGGGAAAACCCTGCAGAGCTGTTTGATCTATGGAAAGGAAATATAAACAGGGAGAAGTTCTGTTCACATCACATCAAAGTGAATCCAGGTTCCTGTTTTACAATAGCATTAACATGTCTATTTCATGATCTATTGTTTAAGTGGAACAGATCCATCTTTCTACTTAAAAAAAAAGATAGCAGAAAGTTAATCTTTCAGAAAATTCTGGCAGTAGGAATACTGAATTCTTCACCATCTTCTTTTCCCCATGTAGAAGCATTACCTGCTATATCATCCATGGCTGCTCGGTGGGATGCAGGCAGCACAGAAACAAAGAGCCTGCTGGGACAAGGAGGAGCTTGCGTGTTCGAGGAGTTGTCAGTCCCTAATGCAGCCTTGTTTGGGGTTATCATTCAGAGCTGTGTTACATTAGTTAAAGATGTTCCTTTTCTCATTACAGATGGACAGATGACGAAAGGCTCAGAGACCACACAGTCAGAGCCAACATACGGGTCAGAAAGGAACCAACCCGAAAGTAGGAAACAAAGACTTGGTGTCTGCATCCTGCGTGTCCATCTCTGCCTCCAACCACATGCCCTTCCACAAGAGCAAACTGGGAAAACAGAAGGCCTGTTCTGGTTCGCTTTGAACACCTCTGAGCCTAGGAAAGCCACAGGAAGTGCCTTCAAAATGCCGTTCCTGTTGGCTCCAGCTTGTATGAAGTCCCCTCTGTTTCAATGCTGGGGCGTCTGAGGCTCAGGCATCCATTTTTTTCACTTTCATAAAAGTCCATTTCCATCCATTTATTGGATGTGCTGTGCTTGGAACTGGGTGGGCACGCAGGCAGTGTCAAACTGCAGGGCTGTGACACCCTTGCCACCTTCCGAGGGTCCCAGGTTTCCTCTATAACACAGAAGTGGAACCCTTGTAGGTGAGGTTTTATACAAGATCCCTGGCTCAACCTCAGGCTAGGTGCTCTTCCTGTGTCTCATCGCCCCTTGAAGGGCTTTGCTTCCCCATTTTTGCTGCTACTTCAGATGAGTCTCAGGAACAGAGCTTCCCATGCTAGACCCAGCCCCAGCCACCTCTCTTGTTGCCTTCTTGTCTAGTCTGAGATGCCAGGAGGAACTCTGAGAATATGATGAAGAATCCTGGCCTCCTTGGCTTGCCGTACCCAGATACAGGGCTCCTATATGTTCCTTCATTTCACCTGTCCTGCAACATCCTGCATGGTGTTGCCACCATAACTGCTTGACAGATGAGAGTCACACAGGGCTCTCATTCTGCCTGCCTACCGCCCCTCCTTTCTGTGGAGGGCTGCGCTTCCCTTCTTTGAGGTGGCTTTTCCACCTCCCCTCTCCAACAGCCAACCAGAGGCAGTATAGAGTCATAAGTAAGAACCCAACTTTACATCAGAATGTTCTGGGCTCTGCATCTTGCAAGCTTTATCGCCTTGGTTGAGCCGCTTCATCTCTTTCTCAGCGTCTTCGTTTTCCCATGCTTAGAGCAAAAATGGTGTCAGAGTTCCTGTGGGTTAACTCACTCAACTCTTGATGGAAGCCAAACTAGTTTGAAGGAGTGGGTGGGATAGCTGCCGTGTAGGAGGGGTTGTAAGCCTAGCCAGGATTTCTCTATGGAGAGTCCTGCCCCCTTGACTAGTCCTCCAGANGGTTGTAAGCCTAGCCAGGGTTTCTCTATGGAGAGTCCTGCCCCCTTGGCTAGTCCTCCAGAGCTCAGGAAGGTGACTTATGAAACTAAATAGGGCCTGCTCCTTCCATTCTCTCAGAGGCCCTGGGTAGGAAAGTCGGGCACTTCCTGGTGTCAAAGTTCTAAGCTGTGACCGACCTGCAGGAGCATCTGCCATGTGGCTCTGATAGAATGAAGCCACACAGAGAGACATAGAGAGCTCCACCACAGCCAATAAACTCCCTTTCCAGATGTTCCCTCAGCCCATCCTAAAACCCCAGTCCCATGGAGTACAGAACCGGGAGGGGGGAGACAAATTTTCAAGTCTCCAGGTTGAAAGAAATCCTACTAAGTCCTCCCAAAATAACCAGGCCCAAGCACTGAGTGGACCATGAAGTGATAATCAGCATCAAACCATGCTCCCTCCATCCCTGCTCCAACTTTCCACTGTCCTTTCCCAGAACCCCTACTGTCTCTCTCTCCTCACCTCTCCTCCCATCTCCTCTCTTCCTCCTCTCCCTTCCTCCCCTCCCTCCCCTCCCTTCCCTCCTCTCTACCCCTCCCCCTTCCTTCCCCTCCTCTTCTCTCTCCTCCTCTTCCTTCTCTTCCACTTTCTTTTTTCTCTCTCCCTTTGTTTCTGCCTGTCTCCTTTTGTTTCTGTATTTATCACTGTGCATCTCTCTCTCCCTCCCGCTGGCTGTTTAGAGCCAGTCTTAGTTTGTGGCTGCCAATCTTCCAATGCTGATTTTATACTGCAGCCCACTAACAAACAACAGTGTTTTCCACCTTGCCTGTGATACTCTGAGAAGACAGGGGACCACTCCTGGGTGAGGGGACTGGTGGCATCATGCTTGGTGTGTGTGTGTGTTTGTGTGTGTGTGTGTGTGTGTGTGTGTGTGTGTATGTGTGTGTGTTTTAAATATTTATTTATTTATTGTTATGTGTATGAGTGTGTTGCCTGTATGCGTGCATAACATGCCTGGGAAGGTTAGAAGCGAGGATGGAAACCGCTGGAACTGGAGTCACACAGATGTTTGTGGTTGGACCAAAACCCGTGTCCTCTGTGAGAGCAATGCGTATTCTTAAGTGCTGAGCCCACTCTCCAGACCTTCTTATTTGTTTCAATTCTTAAAACTGAGAGTGTCTGTAGAGCTGAGCACGGGACCTAGCACCTGGAGTCCAGTCAAAGAGATAGAGGAGCATTAGTATGCACAAAGGGATCAAGAACGTGATGGGGAAACCCACAGAGACAGCTGACCCCAGCTAATGGGAGCTCACTGTCTCTGAACTGCTGGGGAGCCTGCATAGGGCCGAACTAGGCCCTCCCAATGTGGGTGACAGTTGCATGGCTTAAGCAGTTTGTGCAGTCACTGTCAGTGTGACCAGGATTTACCCCTAGTGCATGAACNATCCTCATCAACTTAGACCATGAAATCCAACAGGGACAAGTTCAACAGAACCATCATATATGGGCTGCCCATGCATGCTTCAGCACTGCCAGGCCATAAATTTCATTCATTCATTATTTAATTTCAGTTAGACAGATAAACTTCAACACTTCAAAGACCTACAGAATATGGCATCTAAAATATTTTAAGAACTTGGACTTTTCTTGACAGTGAGACATGTCTGCTTCTGGCAGCACCAATTACTTCAGAGAGGTTGATGGCATTGAAGAAACTCGATAGAATTTGCCATTTGGGCAAGAAACTGTTCTTGCCTTGACTGCTTGACAGTATTCTGTATAAACTGGACATGCAGGACCCATAGAAAAGTGGCTGCTGAACTTGCCAAAAGAAGGTGAGACAGTCCTTTAGTGTTCTTGCTTAATGAAACGTCTGTCAGACATTCTTCTGGACAAAGAAGAAAGTGACTGACATACTACCAATATAGGTGAAACAGTCTTTCAGATTTCCTGCTTCATGGAAAAGTCTGCCAGATACTATGGACCTGTAGCCTGAAGATGGATGCCCCAATGTTATAGAAGAACTTTGGGTGACTATCCAGGCAGTGAGATGTGTCTGCCAATTCTAGAGTTTTTGGAAGCTGCTCATAATGCACTTCCTGTTTACTTGGGTAATATTATATCCTTCTGGGGTCTTTGATGGAGTTAAATATAGATAGTTATAGTTACAATTTTCCTTAGTTATGATAAAGATAAATTAAATATGAAACCTTAGATTCACAAAATAAAATAGATTATAGAATTTTTCTTTAATTTTGCCAGATATAAATAGACTAAATTTTGTAACTGTAATTCTTGCTTGATACCTGTTTTGTTATATGTAATTTTACTATGTTAAACCTTCCATTTTGTTTAGACAGAAAAGGGGAGATGATATGGGACTCCCCTCTGTATGCTGTGAATATGTTTTTTTTTTAATGGTAACCAATTATTTCTAGCTGCTTTGGCCTATGGCAGGGCAGAACATAGCTATGCAGGAAAACTAAACTGAATACATGGAGAAAGAAGGAGGAGTCAGGCAGATGCCATGTAGCTGCCCAAGAAGTAAGATGTATGCTAGAAAACCACAAGGATAAAATGATAGAAATGGGTTAATTTCAGATGTAAGAGTTAGCTAGGAATATGCCTGACCCTATTGACTAAACAGTATTTTAATTAATACAGTTTTGTGTGATTATTCAGGTTCTGGTTGGGCAGGAAACAAAAGTGCAGTTCCATTCACAAGAAGGGGTTCAGTGGGAGTGGGAAGGGATGGATGGATAGGGCTGAAATATGACCAGATTACAGTGGATGCACGTATGAAACTACCAAAGAAGTTAAAAAGAGAAAGGTGTTCCACTTTTGCTCCTCCTTGGGCTCAGTCATTCTCAGTCACTGTGTGACAGTCACTTTCATAGTCAGCCCCTGTGCAGTACCCAGCTCCCTCTGCTCTCTGCAGGCAGTGGCCTTGTCCACTGTAACTTCTGCTGATGGCCTCCCGTAACTTAGAACTCAAAGTGTGAGAGCATTGTAGAGGGGCCTGTGGCCCTTACTAAAGCCAAGGACAACTTCTGCTCACTTATGAAGGACACAAAGGACACAGCTCAAAGGGCTGGCAAAAGAATCGACTCCCTAGTCACACGACATTCATGCTAGGAAAATTTAGTCCTTACCACTTAATTCCTGTCTGGGTTTGTGTCCTGCTTGGTCCTTTTCCTGAAAATGGGTGAGGATCACTCATCTTAGCCTAATCCATGGAGGCTGAAAGGACAAAAGCATCAAATTAAGAGACACAGCAGAAACAGAAAGCAGTTGGAAACATTGTTTTGTGACAGGGGCTTTTAACTCAGCTGTCACAAACAGAAGTCACCAATAGCATGCCACAGACAGAAGCTGTTTAGAGAGTGAATTCTGGGGAAAACGTATCTTTCTATGTTATTATTAAGTTCTTTTACTGTGTAAATCTCATTGCTGTAGTCATGAACTAGGTGGCCCAAATTGATAGCTGAGATCTGAAAGTTCTGATAACGTCAGTGTAGGGCAGGGGCAGCAATACTAAAGGTGCATGCTCCTGCAGTTCCTGCTGCCTGCTAGGTCTCCATTCAGGTATCTAATCTTCTCCAAACCTCTAGAGTGAGGCATGATGATTAGCCCCATTTTACAGCTGAAGAAATCAAGTCTCAAGAGAATCCAGAGCTGGGTTCACTCACAGCATTCTGTACTGTGTGAGCCACTGCCTATTCTTTGGCTGGTCCAGCACTAAGCCCTAGGGGTAGGAGAAATGAACATGTGACGAGACGGACAAGGCCTCAGATTCTGTGTTCAGTCTATGTAGTCTGGCTCTATGGCTGACTTTCCGTGCCGGGCCACTCATTTAGTTGGGAATAGGCTCTCTTCCATTCTAAGGGAAAAGATTGAACAAACACACTCATCTCCGACTTTTCTTTGTTGGCTAATATTAAGGTCAGAACCAATGTGGCAAAATAATGGGTCTCAGTCAATACTGCACACAGAATCACATTGGCTGCATCTAATGCTTCCTTAAAAATCAATCCCATTGGCATTAATAGAATGCTCTCATTCAAAACACATGAGACATGCCGAGTGCCATAGGAACAGAAGAAAAACGTTATGAAATGAGGTCTGAAGCACCCGCGAGGCTACGCATCAACAGCCTCTGCTCTTCTCTCAACTCCTGGCGACA
>LOEQ01000459.1:291682-304061 GCA_001685075.1 Bramus lutescens | reverse complement strand
ACAAGAAGGGACAATGGCCTTGGAAGAGGGCATCAGCTTTGTCAGCCGGGACAGGTCCTTTAGTTTCTCTCAGTCTCCTGCTCTCTCTATGTGGCGTAAGTGAGGGGCTGAAGAGATGGCTGGGTGATGAAGAACACTTGCTGCTTGTTCCAGATCGCTTTCTGGTGCCTTGATAAACACCTGACCCAAAGCAACCTAAGGGGAAAACCAGCTTACTTCGGCTTACGCTTCCAGGTCAGAGTTCATCACTGAAGCAATCAGAGCAGGAACTCAAGCAGAAACTGAATCAGAAACCACGAAGGAATGCAGCTTATAGACTTGCTCTCTGACTTGCTTAAATAGCTTTTGTATATAGTACAGACCCATCTAAGTAGTGATTAGAAATGGTGCAGCCCACAGTGGACTGGGTTTTCCTACATAAATCATCAGTCAAGACAGTCTCTCACAGGCATGGCTGCAGGCCAATCTTACCTGAGCCATTCCTCAAAATATGTTCCCTCTTTCTGAGTGACACTAGGTTCTGTTAGGTTGACAACAAAATTCAACCAGCATAGTTATCTTGCAGAGGACCTGATTTTATTCCAAGCACTTATGTTGGGCAGTTCACAACCACCAGTGACTCAAACTTCAGGGTTTTTAACACCCTCTTGTGGTCTGTATGGGCACCCAAATAAATGTGCACATAGAGACATATACAGACACGCATATACACAAATTTAAAAAATTTCAAACTTTAAGAAGAAATATAAGTAACTAAAACTCTTCTAATTGGGAGACTTGGGTACATAGAAACTTTGAATGCAGAAACTTGTACCAAATTTACTCATAACTGCTAAAACATAGAAAACCTGAAATGCCCTTAAGTGGGGTGAATGGATAGAGAATGACCTAGCCAGACAGTGGAAAATTTATTCAGAACTGAAACAGAAATGAACTCTCGAGCCATGAAAAGTCATGGAGGATGCTCAAATGCACATTACCAAATAAAAATGTCAATCTAACAGGGTTAAACACAACATGATGCCAGTCCTCTGGCCTTCCGGAAAAGGCAGAGCTACGCAGACAATAAAATGATCCCTAGGGTTGTGTCAGAGGAAAGATTAAAAAAAAAGAAGTAAAAGGGATTGAAGGGGAAGCGAAACTATTTCACATGGTATTTCAATGGGCAGTACCTGTCAATATACATGCATCCAAACCCGTTGGATGTATGGCGCCAAGAGTAAACCCTAATGTCAGCTGTGGGTCTGGGTGGTTGAAATGTCCCCATGCAAGCCCATCAGCCAAAATCCATAATAAATGGGCCACTCAATGTAATTTTAATTTTTTTCTTCAGATTTAATTTGGGGTTGGGGGACAGTTCCATCAGTAAAGCGCTTGCTATACAAGCGACTTTTCTTTGTTTTATGTGCTGATAATGCTCTTCTCTCTCTCTTCCCCTTGAGAAGCATTTTTCTGAAACTCACTTAATTTTAGTCTGAAATTAAAACTTCTTTCTTGGCTCACTGTACAACCATTGTCCCGGAATGTCTTTTCTATGAATCTTGTGGTTAGTTTATGATGTTATTTCTTATAGCTCATTATAGTCTTTTCTTTATTTTTGCTTTGTGTGGGTGTGTGCATTTTCTGGAGTGTAATGTAATTCTTCAGAAATGGTGCCTGGGAGGCAGGGTTTTCCACTGTTTGAATATTTAAAATGGCTTTTGTTTACCATCTACACTGATTGATAGTCCAGTTAGGTATGAAACTTGAAGTTGAAGTGTCAGTTTTCCGCAGAACATTTATAGCTTACTTTCATTACCTTTGAGCATCTGTTTCCACCTGTGTAAGATGTGCTCCACTTCTCACTTTGGAACATGAGTTTGTTTGATGCTTCCAACGTTTGCATCATTTCTCTCTGTATACTACCCTGATAAGTCGCAGTCACGTTTCTGCATAGATTTCGTTGTTGCTATTTATCTTGCTCATATAAGGTGAGTCTTCTTGATTATACTATTCTATTTTTTCCAGATTAGAGTCATGTATATGTTTTTTTTGCTTTGGATATTACATACCAATAATAAATTGTGGGACACTTTTCCTGTGCTGTTAACATTTCTCTTAGTTCATCCTTACCTTTCCCTCCTACATGTAAATGTGCATTTTATTTACACAGTGTTACTCTTAGTATTTGATTTTTACATAGCTGTAGTTTCTTCCCAGCTTGGTTACATTCTCTTTAAAAACAAGCAATGAGTCAGTGAATATGCCAACTTCAAAAAAAAAATCATTGGTTAAATTGCACTGAACTTTCACACCATTTAAATGAATTATTCCCTCTGGTTCTAATTCACAGGTTGAGAAAATCTAACTAATATTGTAGACAAGCTCTAGCATAGCTGTATCTTCCAGTTGAAACCTTCCCTTCTGGGGTGGGGTGAGGTGAGACTGGTTAGGAGTCAGGAAGTAAAACAAACTTACTTACTAAATTAGGTAAAGAAAACTCACAAGTCTCAGGGAGCATCTAAAGCTGACAGGATTCACAGGGCCCCTACCACCTCCCCACAGTAACTAGGACAGTAACAGCAACTGAGGAGATAAACTCTGGTCAGCTCTGCACACCGCAAAGAGCTCCAGGGTGCACCTTTCATCAGTCACTGCCCACGCTAGGATGAGCTCTCCAGGAGAAAGATGCCCTTGAGGCATCCATGCTCTTGCAAGTTACCCCAAGAAACAGTTTTTTTTTAGTTTTGTTTTTGCTAAGCTGCACTTTGTTGCAATCAGAGCCCTCGCCAACTCAAGAGGAAGGATCTATGTCAAAAGAAAATAGATAAAACTATAAAGAGGAAAATACAACATTATTGTTCCTTCGGCTTTATAACTGTTAATAATTTCCCTTTATGTGTCTTTTGCAACAAAACATTTAAAAATAGCGTTACGGGTCCTCGTTAAGTTTCTGCATCATTTTGAGTGTAATCGGTTAATGGTTAGGGAAGAAAAGAAATCAACTATTGAAGCAGAAAAGGAGGAGCTCTCTGAGAGCTAGAAGCTGTGTTTCCGAGGTAAGAATGAGGAAGGCACCAAAGCATGGTGCACGGTGACTTGTCACAGCATTCCAGGTGGAGATGTGCATCAGAGTCATCTAAAGAGTAATAAAGCCTTCAAGTCATGACTGCTGAGTGCCACCCACAGCCTTTCCTGAAAACCTAATGAAAATTACTGTGGCTTCACCACTTTCTGAGGAGATACACAATGATGTAATTAAAGGAACTTTTTAAAATTTGGTCTAATATGTCGCTGTGGGAAGAAGTAAATGACAAGAGGAGCCAACAGTATTTTAAACCACCAGCATGCAATATTCCAAAGATGTGGGTGAAAGATTCATTCATAGGGTAGGATAGATAAATGTATTTTAACACTTAAAGTTTTCAATGCACAGAGGGTTTATTCATTGATAAGATTTCAGATGCCACAGTGTGGACGGCACTGAGGATGCCACCATTATGAGCTTTTGGTTCTACTAGAATGTCTGCAGTCTCCAGAAAAGTCTAGAAAAAAAGATTTCCATTTTCTAACAATTTACACCATTGTGCCAGATTTTCTCAGCTACTTTGACCAACAGACATCAGAAGCACTGTCCAAGTAAGTGAATCAGACATTAAAGAAATCTTCAAAAATACAAAAACAAAAAAGCCTTGCTCTTTACCAATACTTGAGGACATTTAGATTTAAAAATCAAAACAAAAACAAAATTTAGCTGAGCAGTGGTGTGCTTTAATCCCAGCACATGGGAGGCAGAGACAGGTGGATTTCTGTGAGTTTGAGGCCAGCCAGGTCTACAAGAGCTAGTTCCAGGACAGGCTCCGAAACTATAGAGGAACCCTGTCTCAAAAAACCAAACCACAACAAAACAAAACAAAAACTTTATTGCTTATGTTAGCACCTAATTGTTCTACTGCATTTGTGAAAATGACTTAATAAATACTTCAAAATGTTAGGGTCCAAGAGTCTGGGAATAATTCACCTGGAAGACCTGATTCAAGCAAACAGAAAATTTATTTTAAAAAGCAGTAGCCAATGTTGGAATCCAAACTGCATCCCAGAGGCAGGGGGGAGACTGAGCAATTTAAAGGAGAAAACTACAAAGCGGCAACACCCAATCTAACAGAACACTGGGAGGCATGGTTAGGGACTTTCCGGGGTAACAGACCCCCAGCCTATCAGTGACCCCTTGAGGATTGTGGTTCTGCCCCAGCTTAGTGCCAACCAATCAGGGTAGGGTAGAATTTTTTCATTTTGGCCATTTTCTAGACATCTGGGGTGAAATAATTGTTAGGGGGCAGTCATCTTCCTCTACTAAAATGGTGGCCCAATGGGAATCGGATCTCTATTGGCAAGTTGGATTCAATAAAATATTTCTTAAGTTTTGTTCCCAGTGGGTAAATATCAAAGGCATGACACAGAAACAAAAATTCCTCGAAGACTGGAGAAATGGCTTAGTAGTTAAGAACACTTATGACTCTTTCAGAGGCCCAAGTATCTCAGATCCAATCCCTCTCCCAGCCCTGGCAGGCACTTCACAACCATGGGGAACAGACATACATGCAAGCAATACACCCATACACAAAATAAATAAATAAAACTTTAAAATAAAACCTCCTTGAGGCCCTCATTGGGAAAATAATAACCTGAAAAAACAAATGCATGGTAGTCCAAAAATAATTGGAGAAGGGGGAATAAGGAGGACTTTCCCCTTCTCGATTTTAAGTCCCTCATTAATGTATTGCAACTCTGTAAGGTGGCCAAAGAAAAAGAAAACAGATATCACCATTTAGAGTACAGAGATGTCTAGTGACTAACCAAATGAACTCTCAAATAGAAGCATTCTATAAATATAAGGCAGAAGGTTGCATTTCTAGTTTATTCCATTTCAAAAATACTTTTTTCTGCTTTCTTTTAAATAAATTTGTATTAATTTGTAGAAGCCCTAAATATTTAAGTGTTTTAAAAATTAAAACAATGAAGGATTCCTCAAGTATTTTTTATAAACTTTTGATAATCAATACAAGAAGACACATACAAGGAGAAATAAAAAATAAGATAATTTGAAAATGAACTTGTCTTTTACCATTAAAAAATCCCTAAAAACTTATAGAACAAATACAATCTTGGGAAAAGTCATGTAATCTACTTTATGAAGTGCTAGCTTACAGAAACCCTAAGGACTTTCTCTTACTAATTAAGAAGAGATAATTGTCCCACTGGGATAAAGTGGTGGCGTAATCGTTCACAAAGTATGATATTCAGAGATCTAATAAACACATTACATTTCTTTTCACTGTGATTAAAGACAACAGAGAAATTAAAACAAGTACCATTTTGCTTTAATTTTATTAGCTGGGACGCTTACTATTCAGTCCTGAGAAGAGCATGGGAAAACGAGTGTGTTCACCACAGTCCCTTGGGTCCAGCTAGGGATGGGATTTTCACAGCAGTGATACGAAGCATTTCGAATGGGGCTTTGTTTCTCCAGAAACTTTTACTTTGGAATAAAAAGATAACAATAACTCAGAAAAAGTACAAAGCTTCTGCTTAAGAGTTTGTCATAAAATCAAATTGACCTAAAAATAAGACATTAATTGATAACGAATTATTCCAGTCCAAATGATTTGATTTTGCAGTGGCATTCTATATAACTACTAAGAGTCATAAAAGGGCACCCATGACAAACTGCTAGCTGCTAAGAACAGACTTTAAGTTCATACAGACATACAAGCCAAGCTTGGGTGGCGTTTCTGGTATTAGAGAATGCACGTTTGTTCTTTCCCTCTAGACAAGCAGAAAGCTGTCTTCCCTATTTCCTTGGAATTGGGTGGGGTTTGGATCACACAATTAGTTTTAGCCAATGAAGTGTGTATAGAAGTGACCTGTTTTGCGTCTGACTGGAGATACACAAAGCTGAGACCTAATTCTCTTATCTTCCCCTCCTCTTCCGCAGTAATTGTGAAGAACATGTGAGCCAGAGGATATGGTCATGGGATAGTCTGGTAGCCTGATGGATGAATAGCTGCACAGAGCAGAATCTCTGCCAACCTGTGCTGGAAAAAAAAAAGTATTATGAACTAGGAATAAATCTTTTTTATTAAGCCACTGAGAAGCCAGAGTTAATTTACTGCTGTAGTTAAACTTAGCTAGTGTGAGTAACACACTATTTTAAAACATAAACCCGCAACAAACGGGGTGCATGAGTATGTAGAAGCATGCAAATGTATGTGTTTGCTTAGCAAAATATCGGGAAAATGGTATTTTGAAATGCAAGCTGTGACTTTCTCTGCCTGATGGATAATTATAATTTTCATTCTCGACTCTTTCTCTTGAACTTTATTCAATAAACATGCATTGCTCTCACACACACAAACACTGAATCTATTTTCATCTTGGAAAATAAAAAGCATGTTGATGCTATCTCAGGGGACTGATCTTGGTTGTGGGAGGGCTCGTGTTTACACTCTTTTAGCTGTGACTTGGTGAGGAGAATCATCCTTTGAGCATGCTCTTCTCAGGAAACAAGCATATCATGTTTGGGTAGTAATGTGGTCCCTCTGGACTAGTACTGAGAAGGCTAGATTGAAATGGAATATGAGGTTGTCAAAGTGGATAGATGTCCAATTAGGCAGGCCTTAAATGTCAGAGCACTAAAAGTAAGACCTGGACTTAGAGAAAGGAGATTGAATGAAACCCTGAGGTCATCTGGCTGTATTTCATCATGTCCTCTGGGTCAATGTCCAGGGCTGGGAAGGCAACAGAGTGGTCAAAATCTGTGAAGCCAGCCTCATAACTTTGGATGATATTTGAGTTTGTCCATAGAGTATGAGTCATTCTATAATGGAGTTTAAAACAAAGAAAGAGATGGAGACTACCTTTCCAAATAGGAAATGAGAGCAGAGACTTGGATGCTCTCATAGAGGGGACCAGCACTTCCTGTCCCAAGCCTGTGCTGTGGCCGTTCCTGATGTAGGATGTCCCTCAGGATGCTGTGAATATGTTTTATTACCATCAGTTAATAAGTAAGCTGAGGTGACCAGTAGCCACGCAGAATATAGCTAGGTGGAAAATCCAAGGAGAGATATGGGAAAAAGAAGGTGGAGTCTGGGAGAGCTCAGTAGCCTCCAGGGAAGCAAAATGTAAGGTAACAAGCCACAAGCCTCATGGTAAAATATAGAATAATAAAAATGGGTTAATTTAAGTCATAAGAGCTAGTTAATAATAAGCCTGAGCTAATCGGCCAAACAGTTTGTTATTCATATTAAGCCTCAGAGTGGTTATCAGGAACTGATGGGCAGGAGTGAAACCTCCGGTTACACATCCCTTCCCCACCATGGCCATAGTTGCTTTGCTTGGAGCTTCTCTAAGTAGACCAGGACTGGGCTGCTTGGAAGCACTGGACAAAATCTAAGCTTGGAAGAGAGCTCAAAGAAAAGGTCATGTGCAGGGTTCAGTGGATTCTTCCATACTACCTGGCAATTTCTAGAGACTTCTAGAATTTGGAATTTCCCATGAGGCCCCCACTAACATCTCTTTCCTAGGAGTAGAGTAACCAAGTAAATAATGATCAATAGAGCCTGGAATGATGACTCCATAGTTGAGAGAATGTACTGCTCTTCTAGAGGACCCAAGTTCATTTTCCAACACCCATGTCAGGTGGATGGCACATGCCTGTAACTCCACCTCCAGGGCATCTGACTTCCGCTTCTGGCTTCTGTGGGCACTTCCCAAAACAGACACACATGCATATACATAATTGAAAATAAAACAAATCTTTGAAAATGTTTCCTAATAAAAGACACCAGAGGAATCTGGGGTAGAGGCAACAAAACTCACCTAGTCTTTCATTAGGATGTTTCCCAGCTCCACGCTCATGTGCCTGGTGCTTGGGGTGATGGGCAGTCTCCGAAAGCCACATTTCTCCTCTGCCAACTGCTGCCTGGTAGTTCTAGTCAGAATGGAATTGAGAGGAGCTAGTTAAAATACAGGACTTCCAAGCCACTGTAAACTTTTAGATCAGTAGCAAATACAAGTTTTCATCTCTATATAGCTCAAACACTGCATGGGGTAGATTTATACACACACATACACACACACACACACACACACACACACAAACCTTTATCTATAAGCAAGCTAAAGTTTTAATTTAACAGAGCATCCTATGTTTTTATTTCTAAATCCTGCAATCATAAGAGAAGTTCTGACAGTGACTGCCAGATCCCCTCTCTGCTTCAGCTCTAACAGGCGGTTGCAGTAGATGCTACTGTACTTGGAGTACCAGCTCCACTCCTACCCATTCCTACCCTATTCCTGCCCCTACACAGAGGATGCTCTTCTAAGTTCTGACAGGTCCCAGCTCAGCAGAAGTCTGAGATTTAACTCAGGGACGATCCCAGCTTTTTCCTATTCTCCTACCATTAGTGGTGGCAGCTGCTTCCAGAATCCATTGCTTCTGGATACACTGAAAACACAAGCAATTTCTTACACCTTTTGGTTCTATAACAACTAATGAGCAATTACCCGCATTAAATTTTCTCTGCTAAAATTCACTGGTGGGGCTTTTACATTTGGACTGGGCTTGCCTAATGAGGGCATCTATAGTTGATTCTGGAAGCAGGCAAAGGAGGTGATGCGAGAGAAATAAAGGAGAAACATGAAGAGGGAAAGCCAGCAGAATGGTGACGTAAGGGAGGGCAGAACAGGGCCGAGGGGGAGAAGCTGTGGAAGAAGCGAGTTCCAAGGCTTTCTCTGCATATCTTCTGGGCATCCTGACGTGAGACTGGGAATGAATAAGCTCCAGGGACTGGTGCCCAGGTAAGGAAGCTGTGATGTTAGAATATGACAGAGGCTCAAGCCAAAAGCTGACCTATGTCCAGAAGTAGAAAGACGAGAAAGGGGTCAAAGCGGCACTGGGGAGTGTATGAAGGCTAAACTCATCCCCTTTCCTGCCAAACCCAGGGCAGGTTGCTGGGGAAGATCATCACCTGAGTTCCCTAGAGGGACCTGAACCTCAGTGGTCAAGATAAAGAAAGCCTTCAGTGTGAATTGAAGGCTCCCCTGTAATGGGTCAGGGCCTAGGAAGAGGACGAAGTGTGTGATGGCCATTCTTGGTTGTCAACTTGACTACAACTTGCATCCACTAAAACCCATAAATGGCTGAGCACACCTGTGAGGAATCTTTTTCTTAAATCATTTGAAGTGGTAAGAGTCACTTCTAATCAGGATCTTTGAGGTGGGAAGCCAGATTTTCTTAAGGTGGGAAGACCCACCTTTAATCTGGGGCGCACCTTCAGCTGCCAGCCTATCGAAAAGGCAAGGCAGAAGGATGCTTGCACACTCTGCCTGCTTGCTCTCACTCTCCCTGGAGAGGTCATTCCTTCACTGGCATCAGAACCTCCTTCTCTCATGTTCCGGTGTGTCTTAGTTAGGGTTGTTATTGCTGTGAAGAGACACCATGACCAGGGCAACCCTTATAAAGGAAAACATTTAATTGGGGCTGGCTTACAGTTCAGAGGTTTAGTCAGTTATTGCCATGGCAGGTGGCATGCAGGCAGACACAGGGCTGGAGAAGGAGCTGAGAGTTCTACATCTTAATCTACAGGCAGCAGGAGTGAATCACTGCACTGGTCCTAGCTTAACCATAGGAGACCTCAAAGCCCACTGTCACAGTGACACACGTCCTCCAACAAGACCATACCTACTCCAACAAAGCCGCAGCTCCTAACGGTGTCACTCTGTATGGGGGCCATTTTCTTTGAAACCCCACTGCACAGTTTATACCGAAGACAAGCTGAGATATCCAACCTCCTGAATTGAACAACTCCTGGATTTTGGGATCTTCTGTTGGTAGACAGTCATTGCTAGACTTAGATAGACCACAGCCTGGAATCCATTCTAATAAATCCCCTTTGTGTATGTGCATATGTGTGTGTGTTCATGTATGTATGAATTATATATATTTGTGTGTGTGTGTGTGTGTGATATATATATATATATTGTACATTCTGTTCCTCTAGGGAACCCTGACTAACACAGAAAGGTGTTAGAGAGTAGTCACATATGCAGACCAGAATGAAAAAGGATCACATGGGGTGGAGTCAACATGGGGAGTCCTGTAAATAACAGGAGGAGGCCTTTAGAAGGCACAGAATAAGAATGAGGGCGAAGAGCAGCAACTCTTGGGGTTGAACATCAGTGGATAGTCAGGCCATGTGTCGATACAGACCCTCCCCAGTGTCCTGTGGTTTTGAAAGACTCATGGCCCTTCCCCCAGCACTGGACAGGGTAACGAGAGAGTCCCTTGTGCTATCTACTGCTCCCAACCTCCTATGAGTCAAATTAAATTACTCCAGCTTTGGCCAAGTGTGGGAGCTCTCCTGTGGGCAGAGAGCAGCAACTTTGTAAAGGCTTGACTCCTTGTCTGCACAGGTGTAGCAAAGTCCTTGGTGGCTTTGAGACAACCGTGGTTTATCATTGTGTGTCTAGAGGTCAAAGGTCAGCGTGGTTCTCCCTGGGTTAAAACCAAGGTGCCGACAAGGCTGCTTTCCTAGAGGATCTGGAAAGATCTTTTGGTTTCTCAAGCCTCTGGTGGCCGCCCGGATTCCAGGCAGCATGTTCTAACCTCCTTAACGTAGACTCTCCTCTCAGGAAGACCTGATTTATCTCAGATGCACCTGGTTCCCCACTGTGCTTGTGTGGACTTTTACAATCTGATCACGCCCAACAATCGTCCCTTTAGCACAGACTCTGTGACCAAGGCTTCCACATCACTAGCGTACATACACTAGCTTCTGGCAACACCCGGGAATTAGGAACTCTATATTTTTAGCGAGGCACTATGTACTACACTGTCACAGGGACTACTCCAGAGTGTTGTGGGTGAGTCCCTTTGACTGTGAGTTGTGAAGAGAAATGTCCCTAAGGTGACTGCAGTTGCTACCCGTGGGTCACCTTGAGCAAGGGTGACAATGGGTGTGGAGAAGCGAGTCTCTTCCCTTCATACTAAAGGTGAGTCACATGAACAGAAGGGACAAGGGAACACTGAACCCAAAGCAACAAGAATCCATTATCCACAGTGCTGGGAAACTTGCCATTAGCNCTGGGACTCAAGTAAATGGTAAATAACAGGCAGGAACCGTTTTGGGGGGCGGGGGTGCTGCTTAAAGAAACCAACCACCTTGGCCCTCCTGCTCAGTGCTGGGGTGCTGACCATGCCAGTACCTTCTCCAGATCTCTTGACTAAGGACAGACACCCCTCGTAGAGAACCAGCCAGAACACAGGTCAAGAGCAAGATGGTACCTCAGATGTTTGACTATTTGTAACTTGGCAGACAGGATTTTTGCTCTAGAACATTTGCCAAGTTGGCTAGCAGGAGAGGTTTATAGAATATACCAAGCCAGGAAAAGCCACGTCTACTTGCCCACAGACACACTGTCTAACGGACTGTGAAGCCACAAAAGTCAATTGTCTGAGTCCTAAATTCCCCACCTGAGGCACTGAGAAAAACAGAGCAGGTAATAGCTCCTGAGAAACATCTAGAAGGGATGGCTGGTGGACGAGCTGTACCCCAGACATGTGTGACTAAGTCACTGTTCCCATCTTCACAGATTAGGCTCATTTCACTCACGGTGAGCCGTTCAAGCCCCCCACCCAAATGGCCGCGCGCATGGCAAACTTATCCTCTATTCTAACCCATCACACTTCCCAGTGCATAGCGTTTTCATGCATAGCAACCTCTCCAGATGTTTCTGTTCTTGTCTATTTTCACACCACACCCTTATTTTTCAAATGAAGACGCAATCTCAAGAGATTCCGTGACCTAACAGTAATGACTGAACTCTGAGCTGTCTGATGTGGTGTCTCCGAGGCAGCAGTGAAGACGGATGGCCTCCGTCCTCATAGGACGCAAAGCGCAAAGTCAGTAAGAGCTCTGGCTACAAGGTGCACAGTTAGAACGTGAGAATGAAGCATAGCATACAACGGACAACGAAGAAATAACATTCAGAGGGGCTGGAGGGAATAAAGTTCTTGGGCCAGGGCAGTGTCTGAACTCAGGAGGAAGCCGAAGAGGAAGGGAAGCAGAGGAACAGATATAGGTGGGAGGGGCAGATGAGGGAGGGGAGGGGCAGATGAAGGAGGGGAGGGGCAGAAGTGGGAGGGGCAGATGAGGAGGGGAGGAGCAGATGAGGAGCAGATGAGGGAGGGGAGGGGCAGAAGTGGGAGGGGAGGAGCAGATGAGGGAGGGGAGCAGCACATGAAGAAGGGGAGGAGCAGATGAGGAGCAGAAGTGGGAGGGGCAGATGAGGAGGGGAGGAGCAGATGTGGAGGGGAGGAGCAGATGAGGGAGGGGAGGAG
>LOEQ01000459.1:266378-287323 GCA_001685075.1 Bramus lutescens | reverse complement strand
CTGCCCTTTCTGTAGGCCTGGGGCCTACAGGGTTCTACACCAGTCCTCTGTGTAGACCAGAAAGGCCGTGGACTCAGCATCCTGGCCTTGTGTCAATTCACAGCCAGGTGGTGGAGGTAAGGCAGAAAACGTGGAGCCGGACGGCGGAATCTGAGGGGTTTACTGTGAGCAAGAGGTGGAAAAATAGGCCTCCTGCCCCCATTTCTCTGCAGGGGTGACTGGAGGTCATCTGACCAAGCTGCTGTGATGTGGCTGTTCTTATGTGCAGCGTGGAGGTGTTCCACAGGGAGGCGTCTGTCCTCTGGAGGCTCACAGGGTTTGCTAGACAGTCAATTACAGTATTGCCCAACGGGTCGAATTTCGGAGTTATCTTCAGAAACTCTAGCCAAACTCATCTATGGCTCTGAAAAATAAAAAAATAAAAATAACAAAGTCACAAAATTCCAATATACAGTTACACCCAGTACTCATTTCTATTCTAAAAAGGAAAAACAGAGGCATAGATGGAAGGAACCGTGTGGGTGTTGCCTGCTGTTTCCTCCAGATTGGACATGGTCATCACGGTTTTGAAGGAACGTAGCTGTTAAGGTTTGTATCCAACTCTCAGAGATCAAGCCTATTAATATTTCCTCATGGAGGCAGTGGGTGGAAGGTCACAAGACACACGTAGCTCATGAGATATTCCCAAGGCCTTCATGATGCTGTCATGAATCAGGACATCTGTGAGGATTTGTGTTCCCTCATGGAGGCACTAGAGAGAGACATGAGTCACAAGGCTTCCTCTCTCCTCAGGATCCCAATTACCACTCTTGAGGAGGGAAACAGCTTGCTAGGGTAGGGTAACTGCCCAAGGGACCTACCCATGACATAGGTGTCTTTAAATGACCCTTGCTCCTGAAAGGAGCCCCAAGACACTTAACAACACATGGAAGTGAACTTGGATGGTATGCTGTATTTGGTCTCTCAGCCCACCCTCTGTCAGGATGAATAGATTTTCTTTATGTCTCTTCCAGAATAGTCATACGATAAATGGGATCAAAGCGATCTCAAAAACTATCAGGTTGACCTTACATCCTGTAGCTCAATGTTCAGCATCTGAGACACACGGTGTCATTATGTCAACACCGTGGACTTGAGCAGCCTCACGCCTATGACCTTGCCACTTGTGGGACACAAAGCCCATCTCCTGGACCAGTTCCACCAGTTGCCGTCGGGATTCCTCAGCTGATGTTTCATATTTGGGCCATCCAATATCCTGGGATCTCAACCACAACTTAGCAAAGCTCCTTGTATTTCACCTTGGAGACTCCCAGCGGGGCATCTGAACCTCTTGTACTCCCTTGGCCTCATAAACTTTCCCTCAGAATCTTGGTGACTGTTTTCTTGACCCCATAATTCTTACGTTCCACATGCATCCAACACCAGCACCAGGTGGATGATGCCATGTTCTAATGACCTGAGATACAGTGGCCTCCCTTGGAGCCTAGCTAGAGTGGCCTCTGACTGCCTAGGCCACTGAACCTGGAAAAACACTCAACTAGGTGGCCTGTTGCAAGCAGAGCTTCACAATGTCGCTCTTTTCAAAAAAAAAAANTGGCCTCATAAACTTTCCCTCAGAATCTTGGTGACTGTTTTCTTGACCCCATAATTCTTACGTTCCACATGCATCCAACACCAGCACCAGGTGGATGATGCCATGTTCTAATGACCTGAGATACAGTGGCCTCCCTTGGAGCCTAGCTAGAGTGGCCTCTGACTGCCTAGGCCACTGAACCTGGAAAAACACTCAACTAGGTGGCCTGTTGCAAGCAGAGCTTCACAATGTCGCTCTTTTCAAAAAAAAAAAGTCCTTTAAATGAGCTTTAGTTTTATATTGCAGAACTTTCAGTGTGTGTGTGCATCTGCGTGTGTGTGCACACGCACGTGCGTGTTCCATCAACTTCTGAAACACATTCAAGGCTTCCTTCCTACTGTTCCAGCGTAAAGCAGGTATCTCCATTCCAAAGGAACCAATCTCTTTATCAACCACAGCTGCTTTGTCTGCAACTTTATGCATTTCCCTTTTCTGCCTAAATTCCAATCTTTTTCAATTTTTCTGTGCTGCTTTTTGCTACCAGTTCTCACAGGTAGGCCTGGCTAACACGGGTAGCAATAGCCACGCCATTGCTCGAATGCAGTGAATATACTTGAATATCTTGAAATTTGTTCCATCAAATAAATCATTCCCTTAATGTCTATCTTTGCTTCACTCAAATTTCCAGAACAAGAGGAAGATTCATAGTTTTTTTTTTTGCCAGAAAATGACGTGAATGTCCCCTAGTCTAATTTCTGACAGAGTGCTCACTCACCTCTCTCTGAAACCTCATGAGTAGAGAGGGGCTTTACCAAGAGTATTTCTTTTAAAAACTTATTTGCATTTTAGTATGTGAGTGAGTGTGTGTGTGTGTGTGTACGTGCCCACACACGCAACATTTGTGTGGGTGCCTATAGAGCCCAGAAGAGATTCTCGGGTCACCTGGAATGTAATCCACTGCCTGACTTGCGTGTTAAGAGCTGCTCTCTAGTTCTCTGGAAGAGCAACAAGTGCTCTTAACCAAGCCCATCCCCCCATCCCTACCAAATGGTATTTCTATCAGCATTTCGATATCCTGAACTCCTTCTAGAATTAATCATGAAGCTATGCTTACAGCTTTCTAGGGCTCCTCGATATCACGTCTCCAAGCTTTTCCCAGTTCCTCCCAAAACTGGTAACAAAGGCTTAAGAACTTGATGGTCAGATTTAATCACAGCAGGGATGGGATTCAGCTTTTCTGGTATCAAGTTTGTGTATTGTTTACTTTGCCAGAAACAATCTAAGAGAGGAAAGATTCATTCCGATTTGTGGTTTCAGAGGATTTCGTTCTGGCCCGGGAGGCAGAGCAGAAGAGCTGATCTCAAGGCAGCAGGGGTGTGGCAGAAGCTGCCCGCGTTCTAGCGGGCCAGGCAGCAAAGACCAGAGCCAGTTTCTGAAACCAGATCTGATCTTCAAGGGTTTTTCCTCTGTGCTATACTTCTGCCAGTTGGACCCCATCTTTCAAAGGGTCCAACACCTCCCAAAACACTGCCAATAGCTGGGGAACAAGCATCAAAGAGTAAGCCCATTGGTTAACAGTTCAGATTCAAACCACATTAGGTGCCCACAAGAACCAGCTTAACTTTCATCTTTTTTTATAAATAATCTTTGATACTTGATATCAAACTGCATTTGCTGTACAGAAAAGCTGATTAATTATCAGTGCCTGTATTGGAGCTATGACAGATGACTGAATCTTTTCATAGACTAAGACCCTGGCTCACAAAGGACACATCCATCCCTTCCAGGTTGCTGTCTTACCCTGCACCTGAAATGACAATGATCGCAAACTCTTACACCACACACGAATCTTGTGAGACCCTCAAACACACATACACTAGATCGTAGAGTGAGTACAGCTGCTTGTCAACTTATGGTGTGATTACACCCCAGCCAACCAACCCAGTGTACGCTACAAATATCCTACATCAAAAGGCACTGAGGTCCCCCACCCTACCAAACGTCCTACAGGCAACCCCTCCATCGTGGTTCATTGGCTCATTGGCTCCCAACTGTGTGGCTGACTGGGCACTGTGGCTGTTGCTGTCTGGCTTCAAGGGAGTGTCCACCTAGCTCTTGAGATCCTGGGAAAATCAAAATTCAGACCTGGACGTGAGATGTCTGCTAAACAGGCAGCACTTCCTTATCATTGCCAAAGGTGAACAATGGAAGCCGAGCTGCTGTAAGATTTGGCAGCTGTCTCTACTCCTTCCTGCTTCACATCTTTCCCCCAGCAAGGTCTTCGCCCATTCATATTGTTGCACGAGGCTTAGAGTTTGTTCAGGTTGTGCGGTCTTTGTTTTCTTCTGTGAATGCAACACCACCTGCCCATTCTCATGTGGAGGGCATTTGGGTACTTTCCAATTTGGTGGTATTGTAAGTAGTACAGACATTGTGGCCCAGACCTTTCTGTGAACTTTGTGGGAATGCTTAAAAACCTTAGACTAGCCTATTCTTAAGAAGGTTCCTCTCTGTGCTGCTCAGCTGCCTCATCTTTAAGCCTTCAGTGAAGGATCTTATGTATGCAAATGTTAGGCTCAAAATATGAAAAATACATGGTGTAAGATCCCAAATTCCCACCAGTGGGGTAACTAATTACCCGTTGGGATATTTACAGGCACAGTGTTATATTACATTATATCATGTTATAGGGCCGTGGGCAAGCAGAGGATGCTTGCTCCCCTTCCCTGGGACCATCATGCCAAGGCCATGCTGCATCTGCACAGTCTCACTCTCCCTAGCCTCTGTAGCTGCTAAATCATGTGATAAAAATCTCTCGACAAGGACAGTCTTTCCCTCCTCTTTTGCTTGGATGCTATCATGTCATGTAGAAGTCACCTATTTTGATCTCCGCCAATGTTCATGCTACAGGGGAAAGGCTCTCTAAGGCAAGTGGAAACCAATTTCAGGAGTGGAGTTGGATGAGATTAAGGTGACAAAGCTTAAAAGAATGTGTTGTGGGCAAGATGGAGATAGTTTAGTCAATAAAGCATTTGCCATGCGAGCATTAGGACTTGATTTCAATCCTGAACCCACGCAGAAGAGGCAGGTGTACAGTGCACACTCATAAGCCCTGCACTGGGGAGGAGAAGATGGGGCTGGGTTCTGAAACTTGTTGATCAGTCAGCCTGGCTGAATCTGGAAATCACAGATCAATGAAAGACCTTGTCTCAAGAACACAGAGGTTGTTTTCTGGCCTCCACTTGCACACATGTACACACTTATGAATGAGAACATGCTTATGAACCAGAAAGGGAGAAGAGAGAAGCAGAAAGAGAGAACAGGAGAAAGAGGGATTGAACTAAATAGAGGTATCAGATGCCAAAGACAAGATTTGAACAGCTGATTTTAAATTCACACCAAGCACGACTTGCATGCCTAGAAAGCGCGAGTCTAAGTCTATCATCCATTGGTCCATAGAAGAGAAAAGGTCCAGGAAGACAATTCCTGCTTCCTATTAACCAACCTTTGTTCATTTCACTTTTTCTATTACAGAATCCCACAAGGTTCATAGCAGAATTATGCAATATAAATGAAAATTTTGTTTCCAAATCAAAAGCCAGGAGAGGAAGTCTATAAGGTTTGAAAAACAAAAGTTGAAAAGTGCCCCGAATGTCTCAGAGCTCTGAGAAAATACGCATTAATACTGATGGCTTTTCAATAAAGGCTGGTGAAGGAAATATCTCTCCCCAAAGGAAGCATGCAGAATTGCTTTATTTCAGATGATTTTCCACATTTCCTCTGAACTTTCCATAATTCACTTCCATCTACCTCTGAGAAGAAAATAAATAAATCACTTTCCAAAACTGAGTCCTGATGAAACTTTCCCCTAGAACCTATTGACATTGTCAGCATGGTGACCACAGTTAGGGCTCCAGAGGCGGCAGTGGAGATCAGATTCACTTGAGAGACAGAGCAGAGTCCCTTGGGAGCGCAGTCCACACAGGGCTGTGTGCTCCTTTTCTTTTCCAGAAAAGACAAATGATTACCCACAGAAACGAGCAGGCCTCCTCTCTGCCAGCAACTGGATAGGACCATCTCCAGTAGCCTGAACTGATCATGTTCCACTTTAACTGCAGTATGTTTGCATGTTTCCTTCTTCATTGGTTCCCTAGACACCTAGCCCAGGAATTCCCAATGCATTTTATTTCTGGTAAAGCTACCAGTGACCAGGACACACATGGGTCATTTGGCTCCACCGTGGGGACACCAGAGCAAAGGAGCTGTAGGTTCTGCCTGGTCCCAAGGACTGAGGCCATGAAGACTAAACCCACAAACCAAATGGGAGTGCATGGACACCATGTTGTCTAATCAATAAAATAGCCAAGCATAGCGAACACAAAGGCAGCTTTATGCTGCCCTCAGGAACCCATTGGGTACACCAAGGTTTCTTTCCAGAAGACTCATCTGCAGCTCAGCACCTGCCTCAAGGTTTCACACAGAAGGAAACTGGCAGAAAGGATGTGCCAGCATGATGCAGATACACAGCAATCGGCATGTGTTGTTCACTGAATGCTTCAGCCCAAACATGAGAAGGGCATGTCCTGTGCTGGACACTGTGGGAGACACAGGGGAGAAACAATGGGCTGTGGCTGTGCTGCCTCATGGAGTCCACAGGATGGTCAGAAGACAGATGAAAGGTATGAAAATACTCCACTGAGCCAGATGAAAGGGGGTGGGGTCACCGGCCAGACTGAGTGAGCGATCAGAAGGACAGTTCTGCCAGATAAGATGGTGAATGCCATATGCAGCTAGGGCAGCCTGAGCTTAGAGTCTGTGTCTACGCTGTTCAGATCACTTAAAGCAGAACCCAAAAACATTCTATCCAGACAAGAACAGAAGTCATGGTTTTAGCATCCTTGAAGTGATGTTTTCATCAGTTTCATGGGTGAAAATTAGGGGTAACAGCCAGAACCCAATTCGGCCAGTGGAAGATGCAAGTGGGGAAGAAGAGAGGCAATATGTTGGCTTTAGAGGGACCAGCCTGTCCTCCCATAGAGGAGATGAACTCCCAATTGCCTATGACTCTCCTGAGGTCCACTATATCTAATATCTAATAAAATTCATTGTTTCCTACAACATAGGCTAAGGTTTTACAATTATAAATAATCATGAACTCCCTTATCTCAGTAAATGCTTTAGTCCTGCCCTCCTTAAGGATAAATAGTAATACCATATTACCAAGCTATACCACTTCTTGGCATATACCCAAAAGATTCTATAGCCTACACCATATTCTTGTTCAGTCATGTTCATTGCTGCTCTATTCATGACAGCTAGGAAATAGAAGCAAATAAATGCCCTTGAGCTGATGAATGGATAATGAAAATACCATATGCATGCATATACTATAGGCATATACTATGTAATGTTATTCAGTTGTAAAGAAAAATGAAAACAGGAAATACCACAGTAAATGCATAGAACTAGAAAGAAAAGCCATATTGACTGAGGTAACCCAGACCCAGAAAGAAAAGCATTGCATGTTTTTTCTCATCAGAGGCTCCTAAATCACAACCTTCAGATGTGAGTACACTTTCAAGAATAACTGCAGAAGCCAGGAAAGTAAACAAGGATCGTTGTCTGGTTGAAGGGACGGGGACACAATAGAGAAGAGAATAGCAGGGTACCAGTGATTTAATCAAGAAATGGGAAAGACACGGGGATCTAACCAGGGAGGGAGGAGGAAGATAGAAACATAAGAAACAGAGAGTGGGGGCAAGAATAACAGTAAGAATGTCTAGAAAAGTCGTAAGGAATCATAATATTAACTATCTACCTGAAAATACCTATAATACATAAGTCTCTGTATAAATATACATATATAGTTTAAAAGAAGATTTCTCATCTGGGATGGCAATGTTCCCTTCAAGAGTCAAAGACCATCTAACAAACCTCAACACCAGAAGAAGAAGACGCCCTATTCAGTTGTTGACTAGGGCTGTTCAAGAGACTCCCAAAACACTTCAGGTTATCATAATTTCCCTTGGTTGTCCCACAAAGAGGGAGGTAAATCTCTACTGTTGAATACACTATGAATTTTAGATGGAGGTTCCAGAGGTCCCAGAAGACCCAGAGCCAAAACTGACCTGAAAGTCTCCTCCATGAGGTCTAGCTTTCATGGTACCAAGAGGCACCGTGCAAGTCTCCAAAGGAAGTAAGCAGCTAATAGTTCTATACAGCCACAGAGCCCATTAAGTGCAATAATGACCAGCATGTCATAATGACCCCGAGAAGCAATAGTGGTATACATACCTTTGCAGCAACCAACACCTCTCTAATTGGAATTAAAACCCGCTCAAAGAGAGGGAACTCATACCTGGTCCTGGAAACCTAGGGCTAGTGAAGTCACGGATCTTGGAGGAGACTCTACAATGCCCACTTTACTAAGCCAACACAATCCCTAGCTACATTTATTCTTATATCCACAGATATATTTCTCAGGTCCCATCAATAAAAATCCTCTTTGCAACAGACAGAGATCATTACAGAAAACCACAACCAATAAATCTCAGTGTTTGGAGCCCAACTACAATGATGCATCCACAAAACAAGTCTTGCCCCTAACGCTCAGGGAACATTGAGGAAAAGGAGGTGGGAAGTTTGTAACATTGTAAGATGATAAGGGAGTTTGCTGTGAGATTGTGACTCCTAGAAACACCAGAAACTACACCTATAAAGTCTCGCAGACAGACTGCCTAAACATTAGCTGAACAACAATAGCAACAATAGACAGGCCAAAGTGGACGGGGAAAAGCCCACTAGGCCTTTCCCTATACAACTAAGGAATGCCGAGAGCAGTAAACAGTCTTCCCCAGGGAAGAGCACACCAATTGTCTATCCAGTACCAAATGGTTATCCATAATAATATACACACAAGTAACTTCATACAGACTGAGTAAGTTATATTTAAGAATATTTACATATATATATTTTATATAAACACATTAGGGTTAGGTTATATATGCATATAATTTTTAGTGAAGAAAGAGCTCATAAGTTTGGAAGAGAGCAAAGAGATATGTATGAGAGGTTTGGAGGGAGGAAAGGGAAGGGTAAATGACGTAATCACATTGTCATCTCAAAAACAATCTCTTTAAAGGGTGACTAGCAGCGGTAGAAACTCTTAAGACAATGACCAAATCCTCTCCCCCAGCTTCACTGAAGGAGCAGACATCAGAGCAGTCCCTGCTAATGAGGCCAAACAGGCCGAACAATTCACACCTCTAATGTGGAGCTAAGTCTTGGCCAGGGTCAAAGATGGCATAGCATTTGGGAAGGAGATTGAAATTCAAGAGGAACAAGTCCTAAAAATGGCAAGAGTTCCACAGGGCCTAATATGTGGAGTAGCGGGATCCTTAGTGAACACAATATGGAAAGCCAACCAAATGGTCTCAAATTTTAGAGGGAAGCTGGGAATGGATGGAATTAGCAAGCCTCATGATTACAACGATACACATGACTCAAATGCTATCTCAGAAGGGCCCGAGATTCTGGGGTCCCTCAGTAGGTGCTCAGCAGGTACTTTCCAGACTAACCTATCTTACATGGCTGTTTGAAGTAGTTTCTCGGCTACTTCTCTGAATACCTCCAACTTCCATAAGCCCACCAGAATTCTTTTCCTAAAATATGGATTCTGATTCACAACTCCCTGTTTAGAATGGGTCCTCATCACATCCAGGATAAATGTAAATACATCAATATGTCACTGAAGCCTCAACATACTGTGAAGCCACCCTCCTTTCCCACCCAGTCCTCTGCCCTTCCATTCAGGTCAATAACTTCAGAATGTCTTCCCTGGGAGAGGCGTGGAAAATGAATGACTGTGACAGCTCCAAAGACAGTTTCTGTGGACTGGTATCCCACGTCCGTCACATGAATTCACTGTGGGATCTCACTAAGGTTACATAACCACTATAATCCCTTTCTATATGCTGAAGACGGCATCTGTCTCAGAAGGTTGTCACAGGATTAAACGAGTTAATAACATAACCAGGTGCCTAATGAGTGTTACTGGCTCCACAGCAAGTGTCCTCGTTCCTGCGATAGTGTCCCCGTGCCTCTCTGCTGAAAGGCATCTTCCCACTTTGCCCATCTCAAGACCTCCTCTAAACCTCAGCTCCAATATCACCACCTCTTTGAAGTTTTCCATTTCCTTACTTTTGTATCAGCCAAGGCAGAATTCATGACCGCCTTTATGCTCCAGGGGATTCATTCAGTCCCAATTAGAGCGATATTAGCATTGTGTTTGAATGAATTCTTTGCTACTGCTTTCTGAGCACAAAGCGGTAGTAGGCTTGTCCTTTGACTAAAGGGCCATGGGCTACTTCAACTTTGCAGTCTTTGATGTACAAATAGTGAAAAGAGGGGGTGCATTCTTAATCAGACATAAAGAAGCACTGCTTGCTGCTTCTTCAAGGGGGGAAAAGACACATGCTTGCCTAACGGATAATATAAAGTTCAATTACTGCCTTATTTAAAGCATCTACATCTCAAGGGTTTAAACAGTGCTTAGGACTTGGTAGCTCCTCAGTAAAGGGCTTCTTAATTGGGTGGGATGGAATAAAGTCATCTTCTCAGGGACAGAGCTGTACCCATCCACCACCCAGGTCTCATTATACAAAGTACATCTATTTTGAAGGAAAATTCTAAAGTGAACATCTCATAAGTTGAACAGCTAAGATGCATTTTAATGAGTGGCAGAAAGCTTATAATAAGCCACGGTACTAGCCGGCAATATGTCCCTTTTCTTGCCAGTAATGTTTTCAATGAGGAAAGAATCTACAAGTATTTCTAGCTCCCTTCATATTATTAAAAGTACTTGTGTAACCTAGCAACCACCAAAATACAGATATTAAAGCAGACACGTCATGATGTATTCCAGTACTTAGCCATCCATTTAACATAAACGTCTACATTCTAATAATTACTCCCTCCTTATTTATGGGAATATCTCTGTCACTTCCCCCAACTGTCTTTTCTGAAGCCCCTTCCCCTTCCATCAATATTTTGACTGATGTACTCCGAGGTGAGGGGAGGGGACGATCTGATCGGCTCAAAGACAAGCATACAGAAGCAAACATATGTTGTGGAGGGGTCAGGAGAAAGTGGTGGCAAAGGTCGTCCCAGCCAGGCTGGCTGCAGCACTTGGACCTCCTCTTTAGACATGATCTTTGCAGTGGAAGGGTGCCTCTTTGAGGCTTTACATGATGACTTTACATCATCATGCGGTCAATGAGGCCCTTGTGATGAACGCCACGGTCAATTTGTAGCCTCATGATCTCTCAGTTTAGGTATCAGAAAGTGGTTAAAACTATCCTGTGGCCAGCTACAGAGCAATGCAATGAATCTGTGCCCTTTCATGGTGAGGGTGGGAGGGTTAGTACTCCTGGCTTGGGGTAGGCAGAAGAGAGCACTCTAAGTGAAGTTGGGGTAAGTTGAAGGGCCTAAGAACATCACCTCCTAGAGACTGTGACCACTGGAGATGGAGCTATGCTTCTAAACCAACACTTCTCAGGGATCAGAAGGTGCCTCTGTGAGCAAAGGGATTGCTGGGAAAGCATGAAGACCTGATTTTGGATCCCTAGCCCGTGTCCAAAGCCGGATGTAGCGGCAACACCATGTCTTGATGATCCCAGCACTAAGGAGAGGAGGACAGGGGGTCACTGCAGCTAACTGGTCACCAGCCTAGGTGACTCGGTGAGCTCCAGGTTCAGGGAGAGACCACATCTTCCAAAACAAGGGACAGAGAGATAGCTTGAGGACAAGATGCTATGTGGAGCCCTGGCCGCTGCGTGTGCACATGTGCATGTGTGCACATGCATACACTACTGATGCTACACACACTGCACGCAGACACAAAACAATCTAATTTTAGTTTGCTTTACTGTGGTTAAACTGTTTCCCAAACACCTCATCCTGGATACTAGGGAATAGAGCACAAGTTTAGTAAGTATCAAGGAGAAGCTCAACCCCGGAAACTCAGTGGCCCGTGAGACGGCTTGGGGTATAAAGGTGCTTGCCACCAAGTCTCATGACCTGAGTTTCATCCCTTGGTCCCACATAATGCAAGGACAGGAATAACTTTAGACTCTCAAAACCTGTCCTTTGCCTTACGTAAGTGTGTCACACCACTAGCACACCACACACACACACACACACACACAATATAAATAAATAAATGAAGCTTTTTTAAAAAGAAAACTGCAAGCTGGGTGGTGGCAGTGCATGCCTTTACTCCCAGCACTCAGGAAACAGAGGCAGGAGGATCTCTGTGAGTTTGAGGCCAGCCTGGTCTACAAAGTGAGTTCCAGGACAGTCAGACCTGTTACACAGAGAAACTCTGTCTTGAAAAACCATAAAAAAAGAAAAGAAAGGAAAACTATAGTTGCGATGAGATCAACAAAACAATAAAAACGAGGAATAGAAGAAAAGAAAATGCTTCATCCGTGCCTCAGTCAGGATGATTTCTTAGGGAGGAGGCAAGGGATAAAGACAGTTGATGCTATCAGTAAATACACTCTTTTCTGGTCCCTGTTTTTCTGAGCATCCAAGGAAGATAAATGTAAGGAAGCACAAAGGTGCTTAACTAAGCCCAAAGGAGCCGAGACTGTTGAACTCTGCTGCTGAAGCTAATAAGCAGCATCTCTCCCAGCACTTCTTGAGGAAGAGTCTAGTGTCCTGCTTTGCTCTACACAATGACACAAACAAGAATGCACAAAAACAAAGGATGAATCTTCAGACTGTGGAAGACCCAAGCGCTCATCGTGCAGGGAGTGTCTCCGAAGTGACTCGGTAAGAGGCTAGAGTGTGGAGATGCAGGCGAAGGAATGATGGCGACTTAATATGCATGCGATCCCTTCCCACAAACCATCACATCATCAGTGCCATGTCCTGGAAACTGGTTTTTTAGTGACCTCCAAACGAAGTGGTGGAAGACTTTCCCCAACACACTCCGGCACATTAGCCCCTGGAAATGGCCTGGGCACAGGATTCAGCTCTTGGATGCATTTAAGGCTTTCTCATGTTTATGTTTCTTCCTCTCCTGGACTCCCTTGCCTGTCAACTGCTCAGGGTCCTTGAATTGGAGAAGATGGACAAAAAGTGGCAGTAAACAGCTGAGCTGAGATGAAGAGGAGGAGGACGCAGTCTGTGCCATGATTCCCCTGCGGCCCCCTTCCACCCTGTGACTGGAGACCAAATGAGATCCTGGCTGTTTCTGAAAAGATTCTGCCTGCTAGTACCCATCTGTCCATGCACAGGTTCAAATCCACCGGGTGACAGCATTGGCTCACACTCTAGAGAGTAGGTGTATCTAAATATCCAGGAAATATAGGGATGGGGTGAGGGAGCCAACGTGAATTTTCACTGGGGCTGCATATGGGAAGGATAATTCATTGTAAAGGGGAAGACACAGTAAACCATGGGGTTGCATAGAGGAAAACTTCAAATTGTTGGGCTAAAGCAGAGACCACAGAGGAAACAAGGAAAGAGATAGGACCAAGGGCCTTGAGCTCGGCAGTAACAATTCCACAGTAGATAAATGTTGGCACAAGGTTTGGGGAGACGTGGCGTGAGAGTAGCAAAGGCCTGGTGGTATTCGAAGCTGCCTCTCACACACCCAGGGAGCACATGCTTTGCTGAAAACGTCAGAAGCAGGGCAAGGTATTAGTATGCACCTGAGACACTAGAAATCCTTCTCCATGACGCCAGCCCATCACCTCCCTTTAGCTTCTTCTAACGCCTTACAGAAGTGACACAGACAACGTGTGCAAATGTGTGCCTTGCTGCCACATGCTCTTACTGTGGTGGCTGTCACCAGCTGCTGTGCAGCTAGCTTAAGGAAATGAATTCTGGGAGGATTTTTGAGAATGAAAAGTTGCTGAGAGAGTTTTCTTTCCATTTTAGTGTTTCACTGTGGGCTTTCACGGTCTGCGTGGAGATTTGTAACGGGAGACCCATTCAGAGTGACATTGGAAAGTCGGAGCGTATCAACACCGTTGTGAGAGAAATGGAAAGAGTCTAGGCATGTGCGCATTATGCTTCCTTAACTGGAATTCTCTCGAGTAGAGGCTCTCAGATGTGTTGACCCTCAACAGCTGGAGAGACTTTTAAAAACCGTGGATTACCAAACCCTTCCCTAAAGTTTCTGACTGGCAAGAAGGAAAGCATGGCTTAAAATTTTGCATTTCTGAAGAAGTACCCAGTGATGCTCGTGTTGCTTCTCAGAAAAACAGGTTGGCTCCCAGCATCTCTTTAAGCATACTTTCTCTAGACAGCGGAACTCTGGNAGCTTACTTGGGGTTAGTCTGAGGCAAGGAAAGGGTTAAGTACAAGTGAGATAGGAGATGGTCCCAGAAAAGCATGAAGTTTTTACCAAAGGTAAACAAAGAGCAGTAATGAGGGAACGGAAATGGGAACAAGAGAAGGGAGTGTCATGAACCCAGTTACCACTGTGGGTACCGAAAACTTCATAGATGACTCTGGGTAACAATGAGAAACCAGGCACCTCCACGTGAGTCCCCCTGGGAGAGGTCGTGAGGGAGTATTACATTGACCCTTAATGGAGGGTGGCTGCAGGAACGTTGGTTGCTTAGTCTATCCATCTGGCCGTAGTGGCTGGCCGGCAGACTCCGGACCTTTATGGTCTATAGAGATAATAAGACCTCCAGCATCAAGCACAGCAAGAAGGTGGTGGTTGCTTGCAGACACAGGAACTTTTGTGTTGGCTTGCCCTGAGAATCCAGATGCTCCTTCAGGAAGAAACTGGCTTCTGTGTTCACAAGTCATTGGGTCTAGGTTAAACATCTAGAAAGTGTCCTCCTTGGGAACAATCTGTTCTCAGATAACAGGTGTATACTAGAAGGGTAAAGAAATACAGAAGAGTTGAGAGAGAGAGAGAGAGAGAGAGAGAGATCCACAGTCACCCTGCCCTCAATGCATCTATCCAATCTAAGTTCCCAACTACACCCTTCTCAAAGCCCCACCTGTGAATGTGCTGGCTCAGCTCCCACCTTCTGGCTAGCCTGAAGGTCAGACCTTTCTCCTGGTTCAACACCATCCCAGTTTCTCCTGCTAAAACCCAGACTCCTCTGACCACATCCATCACTTCTGTTCCCAAGAGCAACCCCTCCTTTATTCCTACAGGAAGTCGGAGCAAGATGAATCTGTAGGTTCATCTATTTCTAGGAATCTTCACACGTCCTGCCCTCCCTGACAAGACCTGGGCTCACCCTGACCACCTTCAGATACCGACCGACTAGGAATCTGGAAGACTGGCCAGCTTGCCTGAAATTGTTCAATTTTAAGGCAATAATTTTTGTAAGCACATGTTACCCTAACTACTTGTTTGGTTTTTTTCTTAAGTCTGGTGGCAAGGAACATTTTTTTTTAATCCTCCTTTATTAAGAGTGCCACCTAGTGACTCTGCTACATAAAAATCCTCCAGGCTGCCCGGCATCCCCTATCATGTCACATGAGTGAGTCCAGTTGGTGCGGATCAACTGGCCTGGCAGCAGCCATGTTGATAACGGCCTGCCTCCTACAGACAGCTCAGCTTCCCTTGTCTACTTCTATTTTTAGCAGCAAAGGAGGAAAAATAGCATCCCTGGTGGTTTATAACTGGAAACATGCCCTATATATTCTTGGCTACCCCAACCTTTCCTAGAAGGGGTGGAAAAGTGAAACGCAGGTTCAGAAACAACAGCTTTCTCCTCCGTATATGCAGCACCGACGCCGCCAGGTTAATTAAGGACGATGAAATGTGGTTGACATGGAAACAATGTGGGTCAGAAGCGGCAACATTGGCTTCTAGAAGTACAAGGCTTCCAAGAGGAAACTGGAGAACAGGCAGCAGGCCTGCGGCCGTCAAGGGAGTTTTTAATAGCTGGCTTCACTCAAGTTGTAGAATTGGCTTTCTGAACCCGGCACACATGGGAAGGGGGCAGTTCTGTGAGGCTGGAGAACCAACCTAACAGGTTGGATCCAGCCCTTGATAGTCCTAAATCCCAGCACCTGCTGGGGGGCCTTAAGCCGAGAACTTAGTGACGGAAGGGTAACAGCTGCCTTCTGAAGAAGGGTGCTGGGTTAGGGAAAGGGTACAGATGTAGCAGAACAGTGGCCCTTGCTCTTCCTAGAAGCTACTGTCTGTAGCTCTCCTAATCCTCTCCGTCTCTCCCGGTGGGTCTCTAATGTGGAGGTGCAGTCCCATAAGACCCCATATGACAATTCTTCTTCACAATTCTTGTCACAGAGCCTACCAGTGACTCTCTTTAGCCCAAAGGCAAAAAATAAACCTGCCACAAAAGTAGATCGTTGGCCTTGGTTGGAAGGTGACTGGTTGGGAAAGGACAAAATTGGCTACTGCTAATGGCCATTGTCTCTACTATCACCCTTCCCATGCCTGTGGTTTGCTCTCAGCAGACCTGGATGGCGCCTTCCTGATTTCCAGGGATTCTCATGGGGCTGCCAATCAATGGCCCTGCCCCGTGGCCTCAACAGTTAAACAAGCATGGGCTTCTGCACAGCATGCCCCATAGTGAGCCAACCCAGAGAAGAGACAAATAGATGATCGATCGGCTCATCTTTCCTTTACCTGTAGAGAATCCTGGAGAAGGTAAACGCGTGGCTGATGACCGTTTCCTCTGCAATGTGGAGGAAATGAACAGAAAATGAAGGCACGCTCAGCAAGGCGGAGAATCAAGAGTAACATGCTTACCTGCTGCTTGTCTGGATCCCTGCGCCTCTCATGCCCTTACCCTCTGCTACACCCACACTTTTGTTTTTCTAAGCTAGTGTAAAACACCTGCTTGTTTCTTAAATCTGAGAATACCCCGAGTCATGCAAACTCCTCACTTAGTCCTCATCTTTCTATATGTGGAACCGGGCCTCAGGAGTTTTTTCTGTCTTCATGGCACAACATCTTCATTGCTTGGTCTTTCTGCCAGCACCTCATGTTCCTGGGGCTCTTCAAAAATCTTGCAAGTTCCTTGGACCCTCTTTCAAAAATAGTTTAGGTGCATGTGTGTGTGCATGTGCAGGCAAGTGTGTCTGTGTGTTGTATGAGTATGTATATATACATGTCCATGTACATGCATGTAGAGCCTGGAGGTTGATGGGGAAAGTGTTCCTCTAATGATGTCCACTTCATTGTTTCTTGTATTGCAAATAATTTTTCACATGATATATTCTGATCACTGTTTCCATTCCCACAGCTTCACTCAGATGACCTGCAGAATACCTCCAAGTGTGGTGAACACTAGTCAATAGGGATGAGGGATCCAGTTGGGCAGTAGCTCCACTTCTCCAAGCTCGATGAGCTATCAACAATGGGGGCTTACCATCAGTTTGCAGGAAAGCAACCATTAGCCTTGGCAATAGCCTGAGTGGCTTGGGGGTTTCCAGGGGGCTCTTTGGATAACAGCTCTATTCCATGTAACTCATTCCTAGCATTGGAGGTTTCATTTTTTTCACTTAGTCTTTTGAGACATACTCTTTTACTGGACCTGGAGTGCAGTGATTTGACAAGATTAGCTGCCTAGCAAGTCCCAGGCTTCCCCTTGTCCCTTCTTCCCCATCAGTGGGATTACAGGTGCATGTCACAGTGCCTGGCTTTTTATATAACTGCTGGGGAGCCAAACCCAGATTCGTATCTTTGTATGGCAATCATTCACCAAACATCACTCTTGATTTGTGCCTAGAGCCAACACAGATCTCCAGATGGCAAATGCCAGCTCCAACCAGCTGGACTAACCAAGGCTACTAAACTCAAACTCGTTTCTGGGAGTGGCTTCCATCTGCCGTCACAGGAAAGTAACAGAGACGCACTCTGTGCGTATATTGTCCATACTAGCAACCGAGTCTCAGTCAATCCGTTCAAACCTGATTATTTTTAGGGCTCCTGCTGCTTTGGGCTATGAGAAGATCATGCAGTTTTTAGAACCCTAAATTAACACATCAACTATAATAGCCTCACACCTTAACTTTCCACGAATAACCACATCGAGTTTAAGTGTGTCTTTTGGCAAAGCCACAGAGACCAAGGAAAATACCCCTGAATGACCAATTTTCATAAAAACAGCTCTGGAAAAAATATTAAGGCCCTTTGCAATACAACATACAAAATGCAATTTTACTTTTTCATCTTTCCCGGGGTTCCAGGCGGCAGAGGCCATCTGATGGGTTTAGAACTCTCTATGTAGGTCACTGGCTCATGTCCACCTGAGAACCATTTTCCATGAGATTTTTGTTCAGGAAGTGAGCATATCTAAATTGTAAAGTCTTTTTGGAGAGGCTAGAATTCAAGTGGGAAAAAAAAAAAGACATGTTGTATTAGCAACATTTCTGTTTGGGCATGTGGTCAACCTGCCCATAATTACAGACATGACCACCAAAGCTCCCTGAGTTTCCCATAGCCAAAATCCGTACAGGGCATAGTGGTGGCAGGGGACAAATTGTGGTTCTGTTGACAATTCAAAAGTGCACTTTCTAGATTTATGCCCAGAGGCCTCTTGTTGTTTGTTGTTTGGCCGGTGCTTCCTGGAGAAGCTTTTGTGTAATTAATTCCATGCATTTTCCCAAACCCTCCTGCTCTCGGGGGTGCCCAAGAAGAGAATGGAAGAAGCTACAGAGCCAGAAAACCATGCAATCTGAGTTCTTAAAATGAGGAGTAAGGAAAGTGAAGAAGGGACACAGGATGATGTTTCCAACTCCGTCTAGAAACACACTCATCTTCCAAGTTTCCGAAGCCCGTGCAGAAGCCATATTTGCCTTTGCGGTCATCCTTCTATCTGCTGCCATCTACCGAAAGGTTAATTAGACCAACTTTATTGCCTGTCTCCTTAACAACCGCCACCCTAACACAGTCTGCAGAGTAGCCTGAGATACCCGGACATGGATGCTGTGTGTCTTTAGTCGGGTTCTAAATGGCTGCCTGTACCTGAAAGAAAAGAACCATGGGCCCAGGTGGAAGAATTGTCATGCTAGGAGCTGGGGAGTCAGCCCAGCAGGTGCAAGAGCTTGCTGCCAAGCCTGCCAATTTGAGTTCAGCTCCCAGAAATGACACAGTTGAAGGAGAGAAGTGACTCCCAAACACTGTCCTCTGACCTCCACACACACCACCACTCAGGCGTTTCCAACTAAACAAGCAAATGAATGGGACAAAATTCTTATGATTTGACCCTAAAGGGTCCCTTAAAGGCTCACGGTTTAAATGCTTGATCTGTAGCTTGTGGTTCTGCTTTAGAAACTAGGAGATGCGACCCAACTAGAGACACTGAGTTACTTGGGTTAAACCTTCAAAGTCATACCTAGTCCCCAAACACACCTCTCACTCCTTGTTACTTGAATGTAAGCAGCTCCACCATGCTTTTTCTGCATGATGGACTGAATCCTCTAAACTGTCAGGCAAAGTCAAGTATTTGGTCACAGTAACCAGAAAAATAATCAGTACAAGAAAGTCCCACCTTTAGTGGTGTGTTATGAAATATGACTTCTGAGTATTAAGTATTTTATGACAAAACCAACATATTAACCTTAAAACAAACAAACAAAATAACCAATGTGCAAATCTCTTTTAACTTATTTTGGTTCATGCCTTTTCCATCCTCTCAGCATTAAAAAAAAAATATCCTTTCAAAATTTCTTATTTATAGCCAATATATGTGAAATCTGAGCTAAACGTATACAGTTCTCATTTTCTTTTCAAAACAGCATTTGCTTTGAAAATTCTCCTTCTTCATCCCCTTATTTGGATGCTTTAAGGTTTTCTTGTCTAATTTCTCTGCAAATTGCTACTACATGAACACAAACTGTTCTTTAGTAGACAGGAAAATTCCAACATTTTAGAAACATATTTTGTTATCTGTGATTTCTTTTGCGTTTTTTTTTATTTAGTTCTTTAAAATGTCTTAATTGCTAGAAATTTAGACAAGGCTGGTATGAGAGGTTAGCAAATGAATATTTAACATTAAAAAGAAAATCATCCAGAAGGAAAAAAAAAACTCAGAAGCATCTAAAGGGATTCAAAAGTACCATGGATCTTGTCACATCTGAAATACACTTAGAGTTATAAAAACAAATCTAATTCAGGGAAACAGATTTGTTCGTCAGTCTCTCAGGTGACAGAACAATGGTTGATTGGTACACAATTAGAAAACCATATGGAATCGCTAGCCCCAGATGAGCATTTATGGCAAAGCTGTTAAAACAGTCATTAATGCAGGTAATCTATGAAACTGCCAAACCACGCTCCGTTTGAGTTTTGTGGGATTCTCCTGACTTTGGGAGTACCAGTTTTTCTGACCCTTTGCTGTAGTTGGTCCTCACAACCAGCTTCCATAGACATTGGTCTTCAGGCTGATCACCCTCCTATCTGTTCATTCCTACTGGCGCTTCCGGCTTGATCTTAAATCCTGGTGAAATTCACAACCACCTTTGGAGCCGTCGGCTTCCTGGTCTTAGGATGTGGCTGGGGTTGCAGTTGCACATCGTAGTGCTTCTGAGTTCAGGTCTATCAATCTTCTCCTGCATCGTGCCTTTAGGGTCTGTACCTTTTCTCTCCAGTTATAATACGGCAAGGACTTTTATTTTGAAACAAGCCCTGGTGGAGAAGTCACCCCATGGCAATTGAAGGCCTCAGCTCTAGGATCCCCGTTTCCACGCTTGGAGCAGAGTTATTCGCCTTCTTGCTGTGAGAGTGTCACCCTAGGGCTACAAAAGGAAAACCTGGGGATTATCAGAAATTACCAGCTCTCTTCTATTAGGCCACTACAATGAATGACAACACGGGACAGAGAAAAAGACACTGATGGAAGTGCAGGCCATCGAAACTTCACCTGGTATGGCACACTGTCTGACCCCAGCCTGCAGTCCACTCCTCAGATCTTGGCTCCTGTCGCCGTGCAGTTAGGGGTGAAGTCAGGGAGCTGGGTGGCCTCTGAGACCTTTCTTGTCTTTAGCTCTGGTCTTCTAAGTAACAGCTCAGCTTTTATTGGGAAAATCAGGACCCTGTCTACAAACCCCACATCATCAACGTTAGCCAGTCTCTTCACCCCTTCGACTGTGCTTGGACTTCAGATTCTTCACCCGATGAGCCCCAGAAGCGCCACACCTTTAGAATGGTTACATCAACAACAGAGATGTCAGCCAAGCTGGGTCCAATAAGCCCTACAGTAGGCACCCTTGTCTTCAACAAGCCCCTCTTCCTGGGCTTCTTTTTTGACAGAGGTTTCTGTCCCACCAGGTCCCACATCTGTTTAGCCCCAAAGAAATACACAGAGGCCTACATTAATTATAAACTGATTGGCCTAGTATCTCAGGCTTCTTATTAACTCTT
>LOEQ01000459.1:228659-259577 GCA_001685075.1 Bramus lutescens | reverse complement strand
AGAGAGAGAGAGAGAAATAGTAAATTCTTTTAAAATTCAAATATGAGTTTCCTGAAGAAGTAATTCAGTTGATAAGCATAATAAGCATAAAGAATCCCAGAGCTGAGCTGGATGGCGGTGGAGCATTGCCTTTAATCCCAGGGCCCTGGAGGCAGAAGCCAAGGAGAAACCCTGTCTTGAAAAACAAAAACAAAAAAGAATCCCAGGACTGGATTGTAGATGAGAAAAAAAAGTACTTGCTTTGCAAGCCCAAGATCCCCAATGCCCAGAAACACAATTTTAGAAAAGGGACAGAAGAACAAATAAGTCAAAAAGATTTCTAGCTGCTACCTAACGAATTATAAATACAGGTATAAAACTTAATGTGTCAAAGGTTATTCTTGAAGAACAGGCTAATTGTGCATTTAGTAGTTACTTCACTTAGTTTAACCTTAATAGTCAGTAAATACATTTATGTAAAGTATTATGAAAAAAGGAAAAAAATGCCAATCATAGAAATGAAAACAAAGCGTGATAAATTTCACCTCATAAGGAATACATAAATGGATACTCATTCTTACAGACAGAAGATGAGTGTTATTAATATGTTTATCTTAATCAATACATGTTAAAAATTGTATGTATTTTCTAAAATACTGGAAATAAAAAGGTCAATAAAAGCTGAACAAACATTACCATAAGAAGTAGTTGTCCTGTCTAGTCTTATGTTAACTTGATAGGAGCTAAAGTCAACTGCGAGGAGGGAGCCTCTATTAAGAAAACATCTTCATGAGATGGGGCTTTAATGACCCTGTAGGGCATGTTCTTAATTAGTGATTGATGGAGAACGCAGCCAATTGTGAATGATGCCATCCCTGGGCTGGTGGTCCTGGGTCCTATAAGAAAACAGGCTGAACAAGCCCTAAAGAGCAAGCCAGTCAGCAGCTTTATTCCACGGCCTCTGTATCAGTTCCCGCCTTCAAGTTCCTGCCCATTTTGAGTTCCTATGTTGACTTCCTTGAAGAAATTTTGACTCCGGACATGGAAATCAAATAAGCCCTTTTCTTCCCTAACTTTTTGTCATGGTGATTCATCATAGAAATAGTAACCGTAGATAGTGTGGAGAGCAAAAGAAATATCAGGAGGCTGGGAAGATGTCTCCATGATTAAGAGTGCTTGCAGCTCTTGCAGAGGGCCCCAGGCAGGTTCCTACCAACCAGGAAAGGCAGCTCACAACCACCTATAACTTCAGCTTCAGGGGATCTGAGGTTCTCTTCTGGCCCCTGAGGGATCCCTCACCCATGAAAGGTACAAGCATAGAGACGATTCTTTATATAAATTTAAAGAAAATATTAAGGAAACAAAAATAGACAAAATCATTAAAATGAAGGGACAAAATTGTTAAAATGAAGTGCACCTATTGCCGCAAAAAGTATGAATGGCTTAAGTTCCTAATTATAAAGATGACATTTCTGTAAAATTGAAGCAAATAATGAAATTCAATCTTGCCATTTAAAGCTCACTTACGGTAAACAAAATTAGACTCAAATTCACCAGGGTGTGTGTGTGTTGTGTGTGTGTGTGTGTAACAATAGTAATTAAAGAAAAGGAGGCCCTCAACTTGAGAGTGGCTGGGGATTTGGGAAGGGTTCGAGGAAAGGTAGATGGAAGGGGCAAAGTGATCTAGCTATTTCAATTAAAGGCATTAAATATATATAATTTAAAAAAGATGAGTGAAAATAGAAAACAAAATTTGAAAAGAACAGCAATATTACTACACTTAAAAGTCCTAAGCAAATCATGTATCATAATGATCAAATCAGTGACAGAGGCATATAAATGAATAAACATCATGCCTCACATAATTATCATGAACTGCATGAAATCAGTCTGCCAGATGGAAAAGCTCTCATGGCCACAACCACAGCAGAAGAGTTTAATTTCTGTCTTTTGCACTTGAGAGATCGACTTAATCACAAATTCTACGTTCCAGATTATTCTGTAATAAACCACGTTAGCAGCTATGAAATGTTATGAACTTTGCAGTTCAAACACACAACCTATATCTTGTCAAGTGTTTCCAGCATGTTTACCAATGTTAGTTTAAAGGCGGGAGAGATAACTCAGCAGCTGAGTGTGTACCCCTCCTGCACAGGACCGGAGTTAGGGTGGTTGTCGCTCCAGCTTCAGGGAATCAAATACCCCAGACTTTAAGGGAAGCTGCAGTCATGTGTGTGTACCCCCACAGATATATAATTGAAACGTTCTTAATTAGCTTTATTTCAGAGCACAAAACTCAATAATTGCAAAGTATAGAGCCAGTGCATCTTAAATTCTTTTATGATTATCTCAAAAACATCTTTTCACATCGAAGTTGGAAACTGTTCCTTATTTAAAGAAATACAAGTGCTTAGGGATTTCAGGGTATCTTTTGGAGTCTCACTACGTTACATGGAAGATGATGGTCCCGTGTATGAGATGAACTTCTGTAGAATCCACTTACATCCCCCTGAATATGGGCCATGATGAGACTGCTGGGTACGGTCCCTGGGAAGGACGAGGAACACCCCTCCTCACTCCCACCCCATCTGATGTCCCTGCTCTTGCCTCCCTGCCCACCAGGGAGTGGGTCCAAGAGCAGGACACCAAACACGCTGCCTCCTCAGTCTCTGAGGAAGCTGACCTTGACATCTGATCCTTCATCCAGGCCACAGCCAGCTCACTTGGTAAACTTCACTTTTTTAAAAAATTTATTCATTCAAAACTCTGCCTAGGCCCCAATTTTACAGTAATCTTCTTATTTCCTGTCTTTTTGTGTTCAATTTCCTAAAGCTGCAGGCTTTAAATGTCCAAGCTGCAGACAGACTGAACCCAGTCAAGACAGAACACAAACAGATTTTCAGTGCTATTTAACTAATATGCTAATATAAAATGTAATTTTTATTAGTCAATGTGAATATAGCCTTGGTTTCAAAATAAAAGTGACTGGGTTCAGTGTATCACAAAACATAGGAAAGTTGGATCAATCCCAACAGTTGACATGAATATTTGTGCATTTATATGTATATATACATATGTAGATATATATACAAATGACAGTCATAATTAAAGAAGACATTGTGACTTTGGGAGGGGAGGGAGGAGTTGGAGGGGAAGAAGGAGAAGAAGGGATGATGTAGATGCATGTATGAAGTTCTCAAAAAATTAAAATTATTTCTTGCAAAGTATGTATATTAGCATATTTATAATTATAAAAATATGCAGTAATACATCATAATTTGGAAAATACATTAATAAACATAATGCAAATTGTGTAAAATTTGCTCCAAACTGATAATTTATCATTTACTGAAGTTGGGTATAGGCTTCATATGCAGCTTCTACTTTATTCTTCTTTATGTTTCTTGATGAAATCATTTCTAAATTACTCTTCCAATTAAGATAGAACAGCATACATTCAATCACACTAAAGCATGTTTCTGCATTAGGAAATCCACTTCAAATGCTCCTTCTTTTTATCACTAGAAAAGAGCCAATATCTGATACTATCAAAGAGACAATCCTGAAAAAAACATTCCACTCATTCCAGAAAAATGTATTTTGTTAAAATAAAAAAATTTTCAAACTAGCAGCTAACATGATATTTATAAACGGAGGTATACACCTATATGAGATTTATTAGGTATTACTTTTCCATTTGGGTATTTTATATGCATAGATATCATTTGTTTTTCCTGCTAAATCCATAAGGAGTATATTATTACCACCATCCTCACTTTATTATACGTGATGAACCAAGAATAGAAAGGTTAAGCAGCTGGCCCAAGGGCAAGAGGCTCGTGGGGAAAGGGGCTGGGATGAAGATGCAGATGCTCCCACTCCAGAGCCTTTCTCTCCATCTCTGTGCCTTGGAGTCTCCCCCACTGTGCTTCATGTGTGGGAAACTGTGCAAAGATCTATCCCTTGCATCAGGACCACACCTGTTTTACCCCTGTGATTTCATGGCTATTCAGTGTTATTCCGAAAGCTCTAGGGATTAGGAAGCATGACAAAAGAGAATCACAAAGAGAAACAAATACCCTAAGAATGAATATGTGTATTTTTTCCATTATCTTAACACTGGAACTATTTCCTCTGGGAAATTCAGGATAATCAGTTAGAAAATTATTGGAAGGAATGCGCCAATATTAAATAACTAGTACGTGGAAGAAAGTTGTCCTGGGTTTCAGAGGTTTTCAGTTAGAGAGCATAAATAAAAAATAGATTCCCTTAGGGACGGCAAGAAAAAATATCTGGGATGCCTAGAAACAAGGAGACCAGTAAACAGTAAAACACTCTCCGTAAGTGAAGGAACACATACATTTTAGGTACATAAAATAAGGTAAGGCTATAAAAAAAATAAATCCTACACCATGTCCCTGGAGGCAAACTTTCTATTACAAAGAGCTTGGTCCCAGAATTAATTTGTAAAGATCATACATGACTATTACAACCCCAATCGAGTGAATTGGTTGGAGTCTGTGTCTTCTTAGGCCTAGACAACTGTAGCTCAGACCTTCCAGGAGAGGGGCTTTGAAGGAGGAGATTTGGAAGGCACTGTGGTGGATGAAAGCATGAGGGTGGGTCCAACAGAATTATGGCTTGTAAAAAAAAAAAGATATTCCCCTGTCAACCTTCCCTTATCTCAATCCCCCTGTCCTCCCCTGCCCTGCCCTGCCCTCCCACAGTGAGACAGCAGGAAGAGAACATCCCTGACTGTTAGTTAGATCCTTGACCAAGACTTCCAATGTCCAGAGCTCTGAGGAAACCAGTTTCTGTTGCTTAAGCCAGCCTGCCTGTGGTGTTTTGTTATGATACCTTCAACTCACCCATATGCCTGTGAAGTTCTTTGTTAAGTATTTAGTAAAATTGTTCTTAAATTCATCTGAAGGACCAAAGGGTTAAGAAACTCATTCTAAGGGGAAAAGATCACTCTTTGCCACGCTTCATTCTCAAACTAGGGATTTGATGCCTAAGTGGGTATTTATACAATTTCAAAGGATGTCCCCTTGGAAAGACAAGGATCACTTCCTAGGGGGATGGCTGGCAGAGCCCACCTGTATTCAGGTGTGCCAATTAGTGTTGCTAGCTGGCTTGAGGTGGATCAGCAGGTGAGGTGCGCAGAAGAGAAACACACTGAGTTCCCAACTGCGGCTGGTGCATCTCCCTCTGAGCACAGGCCCACCCGATACTGACCTTTCTGTCTGGGTCTCCATGTGTCTGTGTGTCTGTCCTTTCTTCGTTCACTCAGGGTCCCAGTTGGGTTTCCAGGACCTCCTCAGGTCATGGCACAGGAGGCTGAAACATTGTTCAAAGCAGAAAGGCAACCAGAAAGATGCACCATCAACTTGCACTCTATGATTCGGATTCTCCTTTACCGCATTATTGGGACAACCAGCAAAATCTGAACCTGGTGATTGCTTCCCTGACTTTAATAGTTGATACATAAGAGATCATCTTGGTTTTAGGAAATACATCCTGAAGTCCCAAGAGGCAAAATATTAAAACTTGAATTACTGAGAACACACAGGACATTTTGGTTCTATTTTTACAACTTTCAATAAATCTAAAATTATAACAAAATGAAAAGTATAATATAAGGATCCATGATGAGAGTAGATTTAACCTCAAGTTCTGATGGGGACCATATTTCTATAATTCTGATTCTCAGATTAAAACCAAATTTTACATTAAATAATCTTGCAAATGTCTTTGTGTATGCACATATGTACATTTGCAACCATATGTATAAATATATACATGCATGTATGTGATATATAGTATCTACATTGTGAAAACAACAGCTAAGTTATGAAAAAGAAAGAGGGAAAATCAAATTGTTAAGTTAAACTTTTTAAAAGCACTTTCCTATGTTTCTATTTGGGTGTGTGTTGTATGCTTGTGTGTGTGAGAGTGCATGCACACATGTGCGTGCGTGTGTGCATCTTTCTGTATGTCTGCATATATTCACATGTGGAGGCTAAAGGTTGACACCTTTACACCTTAAACACCTTATTTTTTGAGACAGAACCTCCAATTGAACTGCAGCTCACCGTTTCAGCTAGACTGGCTGACAAGGTTGGCCCCAGGGTCCACTTGTCTCCTCTATCCCTGGGGAGGGGCCTCTGTGTGCCACCGTGTCTGGATCTCCGTGTGGGTTCTGAGGGTCTAACATCCTCACGCTTATGCAGGAAGCATGTTGCCCCTGAGCCATACCTCTAGCCCCTGTGTCTCCATTCTTAAATGAGGGGTTTCAACTGCTCAAGAGGAATCCAAAACACAACCCTTGCTTTGAGAAAACTGTGGAAGATGCTGCTTATTAGTCTGTTAAAAGTCTCCTGAGACAGGCTTTATCCTAGAACCTGGGGAAGAGACAAGCAGGTCTCTGTGAGTTCAAGGTCAGCCTTGCCTGCGCAAGTTCCAGGTCAGTCAGGGGACTTTATAGAAATCTCCTTCTATATCTAGATGCATTAGAGAAGGTAAGTTTGTGTGCCTTGCTTAAGGATGGCCTCCCAGATGTCTGGAGTCTAGGACAGAGCAGAAAAGGGTTTTCTAAGACATCTCATAAGTAGAGAAAGAAATCTCAGGTTCCCAGAAAGTCTTACAGTAGAGACTTCCTCTTCCTTGTGGGGTGACACCAGCCATACGCTACAAGCAGCACCTGTCTTCTTGACTTGGTTGGGCAGCAACATTGAAAGTCAATGTTGCATCCAAGCCCTACCACCGTGAGGATGAGTCTACAGAGAGAAGTCTGAGCAATGCCAAGTGCCCAGTGGAAGACCAGGTTGAATTTCACTAGCAAGAACTCAGTGCCCAGTAAAGGATGAATAACTCAGGGACTAGCCTCATTCTTCAGAGTAGAAGGGGATTAGAATAGCTAAGTCTCCCCAGAAAGAGAGCTGGGGGTGGGGATGTGAGCCAGGTGGGTTGTTTTAATAGTGATGTAGAAACATGATGTGGAGAGAAAATAGCAATCAAAGTGGTTATTACAGTCTGGGGAGATGGCTCCATTGGGGAAGTGCTTGCTGTACAAGTATGAGGACTTGAGTTCAGATCCCCAGAACCCATGTGAAAAGTCAAAGGTGGCTGCCCGCATCTGTAATTTCAGCTCTGAGTGCAGGACAGAGACAGGCAGATCATTGGCCAGCCAACCTAGCCAATCAGTGAGAGACTGTGTCTCAAAAAATATAGTAGAGAGTGATTGAGGAAGGCATCCAATGTTGACTTTGAATTTCTGCATGCACATACACACACACACACACACACACACACACACAATTATTTGGCTGTTGCTACTGTGGACCAAAGGACAAAGGCCCTCAGGGCCACTTGAAGTAGTTGCACTGAAGTAACTTCAGAATCTATCTGAGACATGGAAGGGGACATCAATTTTAAGTATCTTGTCCTGTGGGTTATGTAAACTCCAATCTTCTTCCAGATAAACTTCTACTGAGAATCGGTAGGCATTTTGGTACATGGCATGAGACCCCAAGGCTTCTGGGTAGGGTTGTCTTTGGCAGAGGCGCCACTGGAAACAAGTGTTGGTTAAAGACCTGGGAGATGGAGTAGAAACACACCTATTACTACTACAGAAATCCCATGAAACAACGAAAAGTAATGGACCCAGGGATGGCACCTGTCCTTTCAATTATATTCACATATTTTAAGAATTGTATTTTAAGGATTTATTTATTTTACTTTATATGTATGTGTGTGCGCATGTATGTATGTGTACTGTATGAGTGCCTGGTGTCCACAGAGGGCAGAACAGTGTGTCAGGTCTCCTGAGACTGGATTTATAGGTAGTTGTGATCAATTCTGTGGGTGCCAGGAGCAGAATGCAGGTCCCAAGCAAAAGCGGCCAGTGCTCTTAACCACTGGTCATTTCTTTAACCCAATGTAAGAATTCTTGAGTGGGTGTTTACTATGTGCAAACATGGCCATGCCCATCAGGAAACATAGGGCAGAGCAGAAAACTCAGTTCTCTACAGTATGAACACCCCCACAGGAAAGAATGTACTTTCTCTTCTGAGACATGAAATGCTCTAAAGGCATTTCTGAAACTTTCATGATATAGCTGACTATAGGATAAGCCTTTGTTTATCCACAAAAGCCACCCTTTGATTCTGACAGAAGACTACATGTCACAAACCTGTCCTTGATCAGGGGAATACATGAGGGAAGTGAAAATCTAAGAGGACTAAGGTTTTATAACTATTTTAAGGTAAACAAGTAAACTGTTGATGTGGGATGTCCTTTATATGTGTCTCTTGAATTGGTTGATGAATGAAGATGTTTTGATCAATGGCTTAGCAGAATAAAGTCAGGCAGGAAGTCCAAACAGGGATATACAGAGAAAGTAGGTAGAGTCAAAGAGATGCCATGTAGCTACAAAAGGAGAAAGATGACAGACCTTACTGATAGGCCACAGCCTCATAGTGATGCATAGATTAATAGAAATGGGTTGATTTGGGATGTAAGAGCTAGCTAAGAATATGCCTGAGCCATCAGCCAAAGCAGCTTCTTTGTTAACCATGGTAATAAAACATGTTCACAGCATACAGAGGGGAATCCCACATCACATGTAACTGGGGAGAGGGCTCAGTGATTAGAGTACTTGCTACTAAAGTACTTTAAAGTTACTAACACTAGAAACTGGGTTCAATCTTAGCACCCACACTATGAGACAGGAGTTTTGGAGTGCACCTGTAATTCCAGGGCTGGGGAGGCAGAGGCAGGAGGACTCTTAGGGCTTTTCTGGCCAGCTAGTCCAGCTACATCAGCTTGCACCAGGTTCATTAAAAGACCTTATTTTAAAAATTAGGTGGAGAACAATTGATACAGACATCCAACATCAACCACACACACACAAACTCTCAGATGCATGCACATACACACAAATGGTACAATATATGGAATCTAATGTTGTCTAATGCTCTGCAGTGAGATCATGGGGTTGCTAGAATTACATAGACATGGTAACCTATGGGAGTTAGACAAGCCATAAACACTCCACAAATCCCGAAGTAAATTCTTATCTTTCTAGAAATTTCTACAAGATAGGACTTTTTCCAGATTTTAAGTTTTTGCAACACTTACTGAAATTTGCCTGTAGTTTGCCATGTTTCGTGACTTTCAATCTTATTCTAATATTTAAAAGTTTCATGTTGAAATAATCTACCTCCAACAATAAAATGAATTCACCAGAATGGGCTTTGGTGAAGAAAGAGTGTCAAATACAAAAAGAAAACTCCACATACACGTGTGTGTATTTGTCTGAGAAGGAGGGAGCCTGAAAATTGGCATTCCACCCATGGAATAAAAAAGCTCTCAGATCTCAGAGTTACAAAGCCTTCCAGTGAGTCTTGAATTCCTTTGGCCATCTTCCCAACAACAAGCATTCAGACTATGCCAGGAGACAGGCAACAGTGGGAATTTATTACTAGCATGGTCAGCCAATAATAATAACATAAAGGCAATGGATTAGGCATCTGCCATGTGCCAATCTCTGTGCTAAGTGCTTTGCCCAGATTATTTCCCTGAAGTCTCATAATAATCTCAAGGGGTGGACACCACGCTGCCTACTGCGTAGACAAGGAAAGAGACTTGCTGGAATCACATAGCAAGCCCAGTGGAAGATCCAGCACCCTGTTCATTTTCTCTGGGCGAAAAGAATCGTCTCTATTTGAATTCAAGTCTATCTCTGCCCATTCATCAAAATCCAACTCTGTGGGGTCTTAAATATTAGACCATTTTTCAACATCTAGAGAACAAGGAAGCCCCTGGCCCCAGAGAAGGGCTGAGTATAGAGGAACTTAAAGTGTAGGGGAAATCTGAGGCCTGGCATCAAAAAGAAAACTCAGAATGGGACCAAGGAAGAAAAGGCCAGCAGGATGAGAAGAGAAACAGATGCCAACCAGGGAATGAAAAGGACCCCGAGGCCACCCTCTGAAAGAGATGGGGTTGATTGCCCAGGATACCATCCAGAACATCTCCAGAAGCCAGCTGCTGAAATGCATGCAGAGTCTGAAAGTCAATGATGGAGCATGCCCAGTGGTTCCATGAAAGATGGCTTAATTTTTCAGATGTTCAAGACTTAGAAAATAATAAGCTAGGAGTCTTCTTGGTAATCCTTGGCATTGTGTTGGAAAGAGACAGCATTTAAACTATTGGAGATTGTGACTTCGTCTATCAAATAGAACTTACAGCCACAACTTCAGCACATTTTAGAGAGTAAATCTCTAATGTATGAAAAATGTTTAGCATACAGTAGCTACTTCATAATATTGGGGGATTTTATGGTTGTTTATCTCAAGGAGGATATGGAGAGGACCAGGTATCTGATAGGAAAAGAAATTAGTAGAGGATTAGTAGAAGGTGATTAGTTACTCCACCCACACAAAAAGCAAGTAGCAAGCCTACAGCTGGGCTTCCCGGGGCCAGGAGATTGTGGAGAGCAGAGACTTGGGGAGCTGATAACCCAGCATCTAGACCCTCATCTCCATGTCCCAGGTCTTCCTCTCCATCATCCAGGGCCTCTTTTCCATGGTCCAGGTTCTCCTTTCTCCATGGCGGGACTGACATGAGTATCAGCTCTCTTGTCTATCTGGCTCCTGCGTTCTGGATGATGTCCCCTTGCCATTGGGTTTCCTTACATTTTTTTTTCTGTTTTGCTTTAAATAGATCTCACCCAGCCAGAATCTTTGGCCACAATGTGGTCTTGATTGTAGCCCATGAGTATGGCTCTTTGGACGAGAGTGGGTTATGCTTACAGCTAGAGAGAGTGGGGTCCTGAAGTGAGCAAGGACTAGCTAGAGGTCATAGAGATGGTTACTAGCAAACACTGGAGCACGACACAAATGACCTGACTTCTAGACTCCTCTTAAGACACTGGGCTACTTCAAAGGACAAAGCCTATGCTTTCTCTGGATGAGAAAGATGAAGTCAGCAAGAAAGTTCCCAAGGTCAGGGTCTGCAAGAGTTCTTCTGACAGCAGGAGTAACCTCTGACTCTCTAAGTAACCAGACCCATACAGTAAGTCGACTCCTGCTGCCATGGCTGCTGAGCACACTCAGCTCTCCTACGCAAGGAGTCTGCCAGCAGGAGCACTGCTGCTCCTTGTCATTCTCATCCATCAGTACAGCAGTCAGAGTTACGCCACTGGGTGTTTGGAAAATATTGGCTGTAATATATTGGGCTTCCTTGGTTTGGATTGGCAGAATGTCCTCCTGATCTTTCAAATTCACTTCAGCAAAGTAAGATAGATAATAAAGGATGAAAACAGCAAAAGAAACTAAGAATACAGAGTAGATCGTTTATTCCTTCCTTATCCACTCTGTGGTAGAATAGCTTCAGCCAGTATAGGGTCCACAGGCTGGTAACACCAGGCTTCCAGGTAACCTGTTACACAGGCAGATTGCATGGCCCCACCTCCAGGTCACTTGAATCACAAACAGGCCAAGGAATCTGTAGGATTCTGTAGCTTCACCACCTACAAGGGATTTTTGTGCCCAGCAAGTCATTAGCAAACTGCTAACATCAGAGGCAAGAGGAAGATGCTGTGGTCACCGATAAATCATCTAAATCATTTGTACCAGCTGAGAAATCCAGTCAATACCAAGTCTCAAAAACACTCTTTAGTTTTGCCAAGAAAACCAGGACTGGTTCATGACAATCCCAACTCAAATAATTGTCACAACTTGCCTGTTATCCATCACTATTCTGTAGCATTAAAATGTCACTAAAACTCCCCCAGTTTTTACAGACTCTCGGGGCTCTATGCAGACCTGTGGGATAATCATGGACAGGTCACAAGCTTCAGCACAGAAACAAAGCAAGACCTTGTCAGCATGGGAGAAAGGAGAGGCAGCCTGGGACATTGTGTGGGTCGTGGAGACTCAAGGACTCTCTGGGTGGCATGATGCTTGGCAGGGCCTTGCAGCAAATGTATAGCAAATGAAGGGGTTGGTCTGTGAAGGCAGATGTGTACTTAGGTGGAGAGGCCAGAGCTCAACTGAACCGAGCTCACTGCTCTTTGGGAGTCTTCCACCCTATTTTTTGAGGCAGGGTCTCTCCCTGAATCTGAAGTTCACTGACATGGCTAAGTTGGCTAGCCATCAAGCCCCAGAGATGCCCCTGTCCCTGCCTTACTAACTCCAGAATTACAAGCATGATCCACCCCAACTGGCCTTTCGCAGAGCAGCTAATGACTAAACTCCCACCTGTTAATTGAGCCATCTCCGCAGCCCCAGGACCATGCAGTTTGTAAATGCACTGAGGGAGCCGCTGTTTGTCCATGATGTAGCGCTTCTCTGACATCTCAGTGGTCAGGGCCCGAGCGGGAGTTCAGTGGGTAAAAGCAGCAGTTTGGTTCCCGGAACCTACATACGTGTGGAAGGAGAGAACCAGCCCCACAAAGTTGTTCTTCGCTCACACATGTGTTGGGTCGCATATACATGCGCCTCATTCATGACAGAGGTCTGCTGTTTGGCAGAAAGTATGATTTGGCCTTTTGAGAGTCCACTGAAGAAAGAGGAAGTATTGGACCTGAGGTGGCTGGCTGTCAGGACTTCAGCACCTCGTACAAAATAAAGCTGTGAAGGCTGGGGAAGCAGTGTGCCAGCTCACCTGGGTGCCTTCACTCATGGGACAGAGCCGTGACTTTTCTTCAGCCAGGCAGAGGTGCCTGCACCACCTCCAAAGTGACAGGGCTCCTGTTGGAGATACTTAATTCAGGGGCCAGAGCTCACCAAGGCCTCATTTTTCAGCTGCCCAAAAGGCAATTTTCCAGACAAATGAATCTAAGCACTGTGGGGATAAAAATGTTTCCAAAATAGATTTCTCTCCCTGGCTATCTCCCTAAACCAGGAATATTGAACAGGCAGAGCAACGGGCCCAGAGCTAACCACTTCCTGATGGATCCATATGCCATTTTCCACGCACTAGGGACTTTGCAGATGCAAAGAAGTTATGGATCTTGATGAGGCAAGTTATGCTGGGTTACCTGGATGGGCCGGATTTCATCACAGGGATTCTTCGAAGTGGAATATGGGAAGGTTGGCGTCTCAGAAAGCGACAGAACGGCCTGGGAAGCAGAAGTAGGGTGAGGTGGGCCAGAGTAGCTCCAAACAGAAATGCAAAATATGATCCAAAATTTGCTAAACAAAAGGATATGTAAAAACAAATCATTAAATGAGAAGGAAACAGTGGGGAAAAAAGTCTGAACGCTGGAAACTGTCAGAGGGGTATAAGAATTTAAAAACTGTGTCTGGTGGCAAATATGGCTGTATAGAAAGGAAGACAGGGCCGGACAAGACAGTGGAGCTTGCCAGCACTAGCGATAAAAGTAAAGCACAGTAGCCATAAAGGACTGCATGCTAAAGAAAACCATGAGGCCAGGGAGGGGCGTAAACAGGAGACCGGGACAGATGTGCACCGTGCGTGGTCACCACTGTTTGCGGAGCGTGAAGGTGGGCAGGGACAGAAGCGAGGGATCTATCCAGAGCATGGGGCAGTAACTTAAGAACCTCGGGGCAGCAGGGCGTGAATAAGCGGACAGACTTGAGCAGGGTCAGTAGCCCTGTCAGCTGGTTAGACAGCGAGAGCAGGGACAAAGGTGGTGGAGTCAAGTGTGCAGCCAGCAGGACTCTAGGCTGAGTTTCTGAAGGGAGTGAGCAATCCATTTTCAAGTAGAAGGAGCATGAGGCGTGAAGACTTAGTCATTTGAGACAGAAAAAAACTCAGCTATCAGTCTAGTGGACTTAAAATCGGAACACCCATTAGAACGGTAGTTCGTAAGGACATCACAGTGTGTCTTAACAGTCTTCCAATTTCATAAACTGCAAGAAAACAACTGGAATATTCTAGATGTGTAGAGATCCCTGGAAAATACAATGCATAAAACAGAATGTAGAGAGTGCTGCCATTAGATTGTTTAAAACATGTGTGTGCATGTGTGTGTGTGTGTGCGTGTGTGTGTGTACACGCACAAAGCACAGACCCAAGTGTGAGAGAGGCTAGCAGCAGCAGCCATCTCTGGGGGAGGTGCTGCAGGGCTAGTTGCTGCTGTGCAAGGGTTTTAACACGCACATATGCTGCCTCTTTAACTGGGTTACAAATGAATATAAAAATTAAAATGTACATCTTCCTTAGGGAAAAGAAATCATGACACAATATCAAGCCAAAGAAAAAAAGTGACCATGTCAGATACTTCCCAATTCCTAGGCCAAAAAGAAAAAAAAAATCATACCTTCAACAAAATAAGCAGGTAATTGTGTACCGAAGGGAGATGCCATGAAATACGGAGATGAGCTAACAAAGGTAGAATCAGAATGGGAGAGGCAGACTTCTTTTTATCAGATATTGAATAAGCCAGGAGAAAATAATAAAACGGGATAATACAATTTAAACTGTATTTATAGGAAACAATAAGCTTTATAAAGCATAGTCTATTCATCCCTCTCAAACAAACACAGAAAGTTTATTAAAAATTATCTTCCAGAGCAAAGTAAAAACTGCAATCAATTCCCCCAAGTAAAAAGTATGCAAGACTCTTCTCTGCCCAAAATGAAACAAATTAGCAATTAGTATCTGGAAAGCAACCACTTGGAAATAAGAAAAAAAGATTTCATGAGAGACAACCTAAATGGTAAGGACAGGCTGTTTGGATATGGGAGCAGCGACACATTGCAGTGCACACTAGAATGACACTCAGAAAATCTACAACCCTGAAAGAAAGGACCTCAAAGATTCTAGATCAAGCTTAAAACCCTGAAATGAAAACAAGAAACCCAAGCCAAGGTTTACCAGCTGTTTTTATGACAGGTAAATGGTTCATCCAATGTTCTTCTGCAACACATACACACATATATATGGGCACACACAGACATCACACACATATACACACACAAACGCATACACATGTTGAGAAGTGGAGTAGACATATTATCCTCACTGAGTTGGTTAAAAATATCCCTCCTTTCCAGGTCACCAATGCATATTAAAATATAAACTTCTTCAAAGTGCTACACCTGAGACACTGTCTAGCTTCCTTGGAAGGGTGATAACGTCTTCTCATCAGGAGGCTGAGGCAGCTTGAGAGAGATCAGTTTATCATTATGTATACAAAGACCAGAGCTAATCGGCAATCTGGCTTCAGAGCAAATCTTCTAAGTAAACATCCTGGATGTTTGCAAGCACCTAGCTAAAAGGGTTGNCCACAAATCAGTGGCTGATGCCACTCCTGCTGCCGGAGCATCCTGTCTAGTCCTTTAAACTTGTTGGGGATATTGGTCAACCGACAGAGGCAGTTGATAAATACAACGGATCATTATTTGTTGTTTTTTTTTTAAATATCTCTACCACTTTAAAACAAACTATACTGGTGTGGTGGCACATGCCTGTAATCCCAGCACATAGGAGGTGAGGCTGAGAGAGGGTCAGGAATTCAAGGTCATCCTTGGGTCCTTGGTAAGTCTGAGACTCTTGGAATATATCACAAACAGTCTCTTAAAGTCGAAGTATAAACAAAGTGCTACATCAAACAAGATCCAGAGGTCTACAAGTTTTTTGAAACAGAAAGAACCACTTCCCAGCTCTAACTGCATTATTTCAAATAAATTACGTTTCCTTCTGGCTCTTTTTCCTTCCCTGAGGGCGTTGACAGAATCGATCCTTTCTGGGCCTAACATGCAATGATTCTTCTGTTCTGCAGATTCAAACTGATAAAAGTCATTTCAGGGACGCACTAGAAATTCAGATCTGAGCCTTTACACTTTGACAAGGACTGATTTTTGAAAACCACAATGGCCAAGACCAGATCAGAGGACAGTGGGCTGGTTCCAATGGCCTAAGTGTGCTGGTTCTCAGCTTGGACGAAATCGGTTTTCATCTCATAGCAAAGGAAGCATGGAAGAGGGTGATCCATTTAACCACTGAACTAGCAGGCCGCTTGGGATGGAGAAATTTGCAGTTGTCTTTTGCAGATAAATTTAAGACTAAGCTTGAGTTCTGAGTGTTGCACATCAGCCTTCTAATTATCTGTTTGCTCTTTCCTTCAACTTTCAGGTTGGTTTGCCTTAATTCAGCTAACAAGGAATCATGGAGGCAGTCTATGGTATGTTAATTTGGCAAATTCTGTAGCTATCTTTCCCTTTCCAAAGTGACTTTTCCTTAAGAATACGAATGTCTAAAGATGCTCATCAGATCTCCTTAAACGAAAGGCATGTTTCATTTTCTTTCGTTTCATCCTTTTCCTGGTTCTCCTTTTCCTCAATTCTTAGCTGACTCTGGTTTTAGTTCCCCATGTTTCAGCTTCCCATTCTCTAGTGAGGAGATCGTGTGCCCTGGAATGTATTAAGCATAGAGAAAACTGCCTCCAGTTCCAGGCAGAAAAGTTGTTTTCCACAAGCCAACTCTCTGTGGAAGACTCAAAGTCCAGGAGGACTAAGTCCCTCCCTTTCCTCGGTGTGCAGATCTTTGCCCACCTCAGACCTCATTGGTTATTTATCACACACAAAGGAGGTGACGAAGGAGAAAGTTTGTTTGGACATCAGTCTGCCAATGCTTATGGAAATCAAACACACAATGCAATGGTTAAAGGGTTCAGGTAAGGACGAGGACAAATGACAGCATCCCCAAACCGGCCAATGAGAGCAGCCGTTGTCTAGATTCAGTCAAAACGCTAATGCTGGCTTCACCTCCTCCAGAAACATGGGAAATGAAGATTTTTTATGTGACTTTCCACACTGTTAGATATTGGCTGCTGGTTCTATATTTCATGTGCATACATATAGCACATGTTCATGTATGTACAAGTATGTGTGGAGGCCAGAAGTCATTGTTGGCTGTTGTCCCTAATGACATTGTCCACTCTGTAGGTTAAGCCAGAGCCTGTCACTGGCCTAGAACTCACCAAGTTGGCTAGGCTGGTTGTCCAGAAAACCCTAAGGATCCTTCTGTCTCTACCTTCCCCTGCACTGGGACTGTAAACCAGAGCCACTATGCCCATATTTGGGGGGGGGTGAAGAACAATTAATAAAAACTCAGAGGCAAAAATTGGGGTTCAATCTGAAGATCCAAAAAGCAAAGCCCCTGACTCTTACCTTGACCTCAATCTGAAATGGTAATCACAACTCCAGGAATCTCAGAATGAGACTGTGTCTGAGAGCTGTCTCCTCCCGTTTTATAATCCATTCTAGGGCTGGGATTAAAGGTGTTTTAGTCTTTGATCTCCAAGCAAACGTTATTTATTAAAATATAAATGAAATGCCACTACATGGGGGAATGAGGTTTTCTTCTTGGGTTCTGCAAATTGAATTTCAGTTCTCATGTTTACACAGCCAGCACTTTAATGACTGAGCTATGTTCACAGGCCTGCAATTCTATATTGTAACATGGTATGAGCCAGACCAAAAGGTCTCCTCCAGCCCCAGAGCAGCCTGTAGCACAAACAGTTGCTGCTTCTTAGCTGGAAGAATGTGAGCCCCACTGCAGCTGGAGGGGTTCAAAGTTCATTCATACACACAGCAGTGAAACTCTTGCACAAGTGACAAACACACACGAGGCACCTCCTGGCTGCAGAACAGGTACTTCTCCCTACAGATGTAACCCAAGCAACACGCTCCCACCCCATCTCTATGCTCACGCACCCTAAGAGACTGTCGCCACGGCATGTCGTCGTTTTGCTGAGGATTTCCTGCACTATGACCCGGCCCTGAGCAGGAAATAATCCTCTCTGGTCTCTTCTCACACCACACACCAGGATGGCAGCTCTCCCTCTGTGATGATTGTTTGAGTGTTCAACATTCTCAATAGGTTGTGCGCACAGGTTGACACCAAAAGCAAACAGGTCTCTCTCTTTTTGGAACTCCCAGCATTGAGCTGAGGACCTGTTTCATACATAGATATTTACATGATATTAAATAGGCCGAGTAAAAATGCTGAACCCACATGGCTGCGTTTGAAACCTGTTTTAAAATGTAGTTTTATTATTTCCTAGGACTAGCAAGGCCCCCAGACCAGGAGACGGCTACTGCAGTCAGATCCCAAGACGAGGGGGGAAGGCTGTGACCCCAGGGAAGGATTCACAGGACAGCACCAGGGTTAGACAGAAGGCAAAGAATGAGGGGAAATTTTAGGCCAGGCCTTTCCTGTGGTTGCCACAGGAACCGATGGTAGTGTCTCCAAGAGGCTGACGTTCTGAGTCAGTCCATCTGGGCTTTGGAGCCTGGGAAGGGGAGGGCATCCATCTGTCTGGAGCCTGGCTCTGGGGAACTAGGGCAAGCAGCGGAGAGTGAGAGATAGATCAGAATGTGTCTGTGTATCGGTACCGAGTTGCTTGCTTGGCGTGTGAAAGAAGACTGGGTTTTGCTTGCTGCCTCTAGGACCTAGCTTGCCCCAGAAGGGCAATCTTTCCCGTGTGCCAGCATGGTCGGCCCTAAAACACAAAAACATCAAAACTATAGAATAATGAGGCATGATCGGGGTTGGGGATGTAGCTCGGTGGGTAGCATGTTGGCCCAACCTGTACAAACCCCGAGGTTCAATCCCTGGGACCACATAAATCAGCTGTAATGGTGCATTCCAGAAATCATAGTGCTTGGCACGTTTAGGAGTTCCAAGTCATTCTTTGCTACTTTATGAGTTTGAGGCCAGCCTGGGCTACGTGAAACCCTGACTCAAATAAATAAATAGGAAATGGTCAATATCCAATGGATAGCCACATAGCCAAGATTTTAGAGACAGCACAAATTGGACTCGGTGGGTTTAAAAAACAGAACACAAAGTGGGGTGCTTACACATGTAATTGGGTAGGCAGACCTGTTGAGAGATGAGAGTTCTGAGGAGCCATTAGGTGAGCCAGGGAAGGAAACAGCGGTTTTGTAGAAAGAATGTAATACACAGCAAGCCCACCTCCGACACTATGAGAGGCAATAAGCAGAAGCACTTCCTTCTTCCTGGGTTAGTGCCCCAGGCAGAGGTGGCATAAACAATGTCCATGGCAGATATAAGTGTCGTGTATGGGGTTCCTTCTCCCTCAAAAAAAGGACTAAGAATTATGGAGTTTTGCTACCGCCAGCTTAGGGATCCTCTTGTGGAAACTCGTCAGGCTGTCTGTCCCTGGACCGCCTCTGCCTCGGGGTTTCAACTATGCTTACCTACATTTTCTGTGACTATCACCACAGTGACCTAGACACCACACTGGCTCTGCCTCTGATTTCCATAGCCCCCCCGATAGGTGACAACAGCTGTCTCACGCAAGCACATGTCAACATGAAGAGACAGTTGACACACCCACACAGAAGCATCCAGGACTCTATGTTCAACAAATGTCCCCATGCTCCTAACTTCCCCCAGACACACTTGCTCTTCAAGGGGAGGATGATGGCCTGCCACCCTTAATAACAGGTGATGGCATCCAAGGCCAAATAGCTGAGGCGAGACAGACACGGTCCTTCAACGCCTAGGGTCTCAGAGGGGACTGAGCTCACTAAGATCTGTCTGCATGCCCCACAGCACGATAAACCGGAACACATTGGATGACTGCGTGTGTTTCATCTGTGATGAGAAACTTGCAAGTGCAGCAATGAGGCTCTGACGTCACCTATCTCCAGCGTTCCTTCAGTTTGATTAGGTCCAGATTGGGAAAAGAAGAGGCAACTACCTCAGCCTCCTTCACAGAAATGCAAGTAAGAAATTTTACATTGAATTTGGCTTTTTTTTTCTGGGGAAATGAAAATAACTTTAAAAACAAATTAGACATTGGCTGATCAGAAAAACATGTCCTCAGCCTCAAGAGGCAGCTGTGACCCTGGTGGTGGCTCCAACTTGGAGGAATGGGGAGGAGATGTGTCCATCTGAAGGCTGTCCTGCTTCACACTTGACGCTGAGCAAAGCCCCTGTGCTTGGAGCCTCAGCAGCTGGCCAGATTCATTCCTGTTTTAATCCTTTCCTGAGCTAATCAAATGTGGTGTTTGCTGTGTGATTCCACCATGTCTTGGCACAGGGGAGATCATGTTGCCACGTTTGAACTCACTGTTGTTCTAAAATGTGAGGGGAAAGGGTCCGTTATGTTTCTGGCTTCATGTGTAATGGCAGGATGAACACTGTCTACCTGGTTAAGACTTAATCAAGATGAAGAAGACTGGTGGTTTCCCCGCAAAAGGACAGAAGCACACAGTCCACCTAAATTAGGAGATGTTTGTGTGGAGGCCACAGAAGCTTGATAATTGTTTCTAGGGGTAAATAACTATGTTCAAAGTAAATGTGTTCAGTCGATGGGAAGGGAGGGGGACAAAAGAAAGCAAGAAAGACAAAGAAATAGAAAACCTGAATTTGTCTCAGGAAGTTTAATGCGGAATCTCTTCTCAGGAGAGAAAGGAAGAGAGCAGGGACCAAGGAAGGGGAGGAAAGAAAGCCTTCCATGTAGGCTCCTCCTTGAAGGGACTTCTAGGGTCTTATTCCGTCAGTCCAGGAAGAAACAGGCTTGGAACTAGGCAGGACATTTCTAGCTCTCTCAGAGCTACACCGAGATGACAATGAGCAGGTCTTGGAGTCCAAGTTCTCAGTCCAGTGCTCACCTGCCTCTTGTCACCTTCACATTTCACCAGTCTGTACGGGTGGGGTTTGCTGGGGCATCTTCACCATAGGCCAACTCGGAGCAGCTGCTTTGGGAGAGCAGCTTGGGCTTGGGCTTCTCACTACTCCCTAAGCCCTCTTGAAAGGGATTTCACTTCCAAGATAGCCAGAGATTATAAAGAGTTCCTCCTGGCTTCAGCATCAAGTTAGAATCTCAATGCCAATGCTCCTTCACTTTGCTCAGGAAGCCCGGGTCTCCTTGAGAGGAATGAACCATCACCTCAGCCAAGCTCGACCATGGAAGCTAAGGAGGATCAGAAGAGACAGGGCAGATGGACTCCAGCAAATGTCGAGGGAAACCCTGTTGTGAGTGGGAGTGTGGCTGTACTGGTGAATCTTACGGAAAGGGGACAGCCGTGGGCTTTGGGGTCCGTGCTGGCTGGTTTTGATGCCAGCTTGACATAGCCTAGCATTGTTTGAAAAGAAGGAGCCTCCACTGAGAAAACACTTCTGCAAGATTGGCCTACAGATAAGTCTATGGGGTATTTATTGTCTTAATTTGTAATGGATGGGTCCAGTCCAATGTGGGTGGTCCTACCCCTGGACAGGTGCTTCTGCTGTGTATAAGAAGCAAGCTGAGCAAGCCATGGAGCATAACCCATGAAGCAACACTCTTCCATGAATTCTGTTTCAGTTCCTGCTCTGACTGCCCTCAGTAATGGAATATAACCTGAGAGCGGGCAACTGGAATAAACCCTTTATTCCCCAAGTTGATTTTGGTCATGGAGCTAGAAGCCCTAAGAAGGGGTCATTCTGTTTGCCACTTGTCATGCTTGGCGTAAGAAGTGGACAAGGAAGATAGATGCTCCCTTTGAAAGGGACAGTGGGTCAGTAAAATCTGCTGGGACAATATTCTCAGACGTGGTGTGCAGAGTTTCCCCAAAGTGACTACCATCTGCTATGTGCCTGGCTTCAGGCTACATCCAACACAAAGATCAGGCACCCAATGGATTCATAATCATTGCGCTCAAAATCATCAAAGGTTCCGGCCTCTCTCTCTGATAGGAACAGATTTGGACTGGCTGTGTCGTCTATGAAGTAGCTCATTGGTAACCCAGGCCATGTTACCAAAAACTATGTACACCTTTAAAGATGAGAAACTTCCTCTTTCCCGTCTTCCTCCTCTTCCTTTCTGCCCTTTTCCATGAGATTTATAATTGACTTAACTCTGGTGACATCCATTCTCTGAGCAGGTGTCAGAGCTATGAGCCAATCTCAAAAGATCACCCTCCTTGTTCCAGTGCGCCTCTGACCCTAAAATCTGTGCTGTGAACAGACTTAGTCAATGGGATCAGATGACCACGTGGGATACCTAACTGGCCATACTTGCGAGAGCCAGCTAGGAGTCTTCTTCTTTCAGGAGTCCCAAATCAGAACTTGTGTCAAACATTTAACAAAGAACCCAAAGGAATATATTTAAATGACTCCTTGGAGACCCTACCTTTTGTGTTCCTTGGATCTGCAGGCACAAGTTGCCTGGGATGGATCAATCTCTCCCCTTTCTGTGATCTGTACACTGGAAAAAAAATGAACTACATCAGCACGGTGTGCTGTTCTGGTCCTTAAGTGGGCCATTTCAAAAGTCAGGCCTCACGTTCATGCAGAGATGCACCTGTACTTTCAGCTGCAAAGCCTTGGACTTGCCTGGGGTGGTGAGGTAATGAAGAAAGAACAGATATGCAGATACAATTAGAGAAAATTTAGGTTGGATGGACCTTGTGCTCTGATGGGGACACACCAGCAGCCCAGAAATAACAGAATGACAACCAGTTTCAAAGTCCAGAGGTTTAAGTGACAATAATTTGTTTGAAAATTCTGTTTACCTTGATAATAGAATACAGGGTTTTTTTTACTACAATTTTAATTACTGATACCGAATCACATCACACATCACACAGCAAATATATCTATACTTACATACATCTATACACATACATCATTCATACAGTGAGTAGAGATTAATGAGGTTGCATCAGAATTTCAAGATTTCAGAAATGGGTTGAGTGAATCCGCATTGAGAGGATAGCAAAGCAAGTCAGTGCTGAGCGTGAGCTTCCACTGAGGTCAGAGTTTGAGAGCAAAACTGTTTCAGCTGCTATGTGAAAGGCTAAATTATGTCTGCAGCAGGAAACAGCGAGTCAGGCCCAGACATGCAACACTGGGGACAAGAAGGCAGGAGCAAGCTGCATCAGCAGCAGAAGACCAAGTGGAATGGAAGTTCCAGGGACGGTCGGGGAGTCTCTGCTTGTCAGTCTTTGACCCAGCTATCAGATGATAGGTAGGTGTGGGGCCATGCCATCACAATGGGAGGTATCCACCATTCTGTGCGGTCCAGGAGAGGTAGTCACACCCTTTCCTTGGTCTGCTGTGTCTTGTAAGCTCCTCCACCTAGGTTCTCTGGTATGATTTAAATACAATCCATGGGCTCCCTTATTCTCAACTCAACCTGATAAACTTATAGGGTGGCTCCCCTTTTTAACTCCCAGGCACAAATCATTTATGGGTCTGTGCTTGCTGAGTAGTTCCTGACAGATGATGCAGTTTCTGGGTCCGCCCAGGAGCTATAACCATCTCCCTCCCTCAGCACTGAATTAAAAGCTACTTGAAAATGGAGTCTCCTAAGGCAAGGCACAGCCTGAAAAATCACCGGGTTATGCATACCCTGATCTCCACAGTCATGCTGGTAATAAGTAAGGGCTCTGTAACTTATTTTCTCCAGCGTTTGTATAACTAGGATCACACTGAGGGGCTAGAGAGTAGAAAGCCAAGTGACCTGGGGGAGGTGGCAAGAACAGTGGGAGACAAGTCCCGGCTTGACCGACCCCCTCCACAGCATTTCTGATGGCCTGTACTGTCATAAGCCAAGAGTACGTGTTCTAACGGTTAGAATCTAACCTGTGGTAGGGAGATGGAGGTAGGTGTTACATGGAATTTAGGAGGTTTCTCTACAAGACATCTTAGGGCCTTTCTTTTGCTCTGTGCCTCTCCATGGCTGATGACAAGGTGGCACCTTCTGCCAACCATGTGATGAGGGATCCTTTGTTTCTCAAGGAATGCCTCAAAAGCCTAAAGCACTAACACATGCCTCTTGGAAAATCAGGGGAAAGCTGAGAATAGCCGCTGCGTCCCTTGCTATCCTCCCCTCCCTACACAGGTCTACCTGGCCTCTGCGTTGTTTGCGCTCCACCACAACTGGGAGACTCCTCAAGGCAGAACCACTTCTGATTTCTCTTAATAATCTTCGCATTAGCAAGCAGAATTTCTTGCATTCTGCAGAAACCATGTGTTTGATGAATACATAAATGATTGCATCTAACCTATTTCCATATGAAGGCTACAGAAACTGATTCCCCCCTCCCATGAAAGAAAATCAATAAAACTAAAACTAAGAGCATTCCTGTTGGGTGGTTTGGATGGTGATGTGGAAAAACCAGACAAAACCTGGCTCTCCCGTGAGAGTCAGTTGGTGGATAGCAGGAAGGGTGGCGAGAGAAGGAAAAAGAAGACTCAAGATCAGTCAGCCTTTATGACTGAAGGAAACATCTATTTCACATGCCTATCAAAACAAGCAAAAAAGAAAAGCAATTGTGGAGATATCGAACTTACGTGCACTAATGGCAGGATCATAAATGGTGCGACCCAAAGAGAAATTAGAGTGGTGGTACAGACAGACAAACAAACAAAATGAGGACTTCTAAAAATTAACAACAGAGTTATGACATGATCCAGCAAATCCACTTCCCCACCTGTACCCCAAAGAACTGAAAGCAGAGGTCTGAAGACATGTTTGCATACCTATGCTCAAGACATCATTCTTTATGACCTACAGATAGAGATTACCCAGGGACCTATCGGAGGATGGCTGCCTGGAGAAAGCATGGTCTACACATCCAGTGAAACTTTTGTCAGCCTGGGAAAGGGAGGGAAGGGTGACACATGCTCACACACTGCAACAGAGGCGATCCCCGAGGACAGGACACTAAATAAAACAAGCCAGTCGCAAACAGAAACAGAGCACAACTCTGTTTATACACAGTGCCTGGAGTGGTCTGCTCGCAGTGTCAGGCAATGGAGTGTGATTTCCACTGTCTTCCGGGGCAGAGAATAAAGTGCCATTGCTGTTTCGGGGAGGGGAGGTATATAATCCAGTTCTTCAAAAGCAAAAGTGTTTGAATGTTAGTCACGTAACTCCACTGAACTGTGCATTTAAAACACATAGATGTTAAATCTTATGTTATGTATATTTTAGCACAAATTCAAAAAAGGAATGTTAGAGACATACTAGGTAGACCCCAATGTGTGTACGTGGTGTGTGTGTGTGTGTGTGTGTGTGTGTGCAACACAATGCATGTGTAGAGGTAACCTACAGAGTTAATTTTCCTCCTACCCTGTGAGGGCTGAGGGCAGAGCTCAGCTCATTAGCCTTGGCAGAAAGCAGTTTCACCTGGGAGCCCAGCTTCTTACCCATGGAGAAACAGAGGCTTAGAGATGTATCACAAGAGTGTCAGGCCTCATGGATTCCCATGCTCATCAAGGCTGGAAGTCCAAAGAGTCATTTATTAGTGACATCATGGCGTTTTTCTAAAGAAATGTTAACTGCTTGACAGATTCTCCCACTTGGACATAAGACAGGACTATGGAATTTGGAAGGGCCAAAGAACAGTAGGGATGTCATTCTTGAGCTCCCTGGCCACACCTCCCTTCTATACCATCTACTACTGACTGGGGATTTCCTCTGCGTATGGTGCCCAGGCTCTCTGGTAGGAGAGCATCCCATGAACGTCTGGTCTTCAATGTGTCAGCCTATACCAGGCCTACAAAGGGATGATGCTCAGAGCAGAGAAACTGCAGTTTCTGTTCCTTGCCTGTTCGCTGGATCCATTCCCAGCCATCTTGGTGAGAGCTGAAACAAAAACCATGACTTTTATCCAAATCTGGGGAAAATCAGCAGCAGCTGCTGACTTCCCTGGCCAAGGCACAAAGCTGCAGCCATGAAACGTGAGGAGGAGCAAAGGCCAGGAGGCCAGAATGGCACACGGCTGTCTGTGAAATATCACATTACCTTGGCCTTGTGTCCCTTGTGAGATGAGTGGGTGGAGCCTCCATCATGGACAGAAGCACAGGGTTGCAGGGGGAGTTCAGCAACTCAGCCCTCCACAGGAGGACCCAGTGGTTCTCTCAAAGTTCTACTGAGGCCACGGGGATTTGCCTGTGGGCAGGAATGTCTGGGGAGAACAAGNGTGTGTGTGTGTGTGTGTGTGTGTGTGTGTGTGTGTACACATTCATAGGTGTGGGAGGTCACACAGTTACCAGGGAGCCACATAAGAACATCAGGTGCCCTGCTCTAATCCCTCTTCCTTATTCCTCTGAGACACAGTCTCTTGCTGAATCTCAAGCTTACCAATTTTTGTTCCAGAAAGCTTCCTGTCTCCATGTGACTCCCCACAGCGCTGGAGTTAGAGGCATGCCTAGCCATGTCTGCTTTTACGTGGGAGCTGGGGATCCAAACCCAGGTCCTTATGTGTTTGCACAGCCATATTATCCACGGAGCCATTTTCTTAGCCCAGTCAAGTCGCTAATGGGTACCGTGCACAAGTAACAGTGTTTGCGATTTTACTCTCTGTCAGATAGTTCTCCTATCTAAAATGAGTGCTAGTAGAAGCAACAAACGTAGTTGTACCACTGTGCAAACGCCAAAGCTCAGAAAAACTTACAATACCTTCCAAGGTCTCACAGGGGACGTCACTGTCTGACACAAGACAAAGTCAGCCTTTCTCTTCTGCCCCGTGACCACTGTGCCCTTGACTAGAAGCCACTAACCTTGAAAACGATGCTCCAGAGACTTGCAATTGAGAAACATAATTACCTAATACAATAGCTTTAGTCGGTGAGGATGTCCTGAGAGACACTGTTCAAGGCTCCTCTGGACATCTTGTTTGTAGTGTGACCTGTCTGCTAGAGACACTGGCTGCTGGGATGCAAACACAGAGTGTGGTCCGCAGGAGCCATGGCACAGGACAGCTGTCGTGCACACATCCAGCCAGGTGAACGGTAAGACATTCTCTCCTATTTCTGCCCAGCAACTTGGGCTGGTCTCTCAGCGGCTATTGGCTGAAGGAGCGGAAGGAGCTCCTGCAACAGCAACTAAAGAAGTTGACAGAGAAAAACAGCAGCATGAAATCTGGCCGTGTCTTACCAACTTCCAAAGCTAAGCACTAAACTAACCTTGGCAGTTTCTAAAACTAAACTAGAAAATAGTCTTCCAGGACAATACTCAACTAGGCATACGCCCTGCTCTGATTTTGGTCCTGATGCTGTCAGTGCCCCGTGCCATCCTCTGTCCAGCCTCATTCCAGATGCAGAAAGCTTTTGTCTACCGACAGCCATTTACAACCCTGCGGAAAGCCAATCCAGAGCAGGAGACAGGGTGTGCCAGGCAGAGATTAAATAGTGAGATCTACAAAGGAGAGTTGATTCCCTTCCCCCATGAGAGTTGAACTTTGCAGAAGAGGAAGTATTTTGAAAACCTCTAGGTGGGACTGCTTTCCTCTCTGATTCCACTCTGAATTCTGAACATTTTGGTTGTTTTCTCATGAGGTGCTGCCCTCACCACTCTTGTTTAAAGGGGAGACACCACCACTTGCATCAAATATTTCATGTATCAGAAAAAAAAATGACGTCCAAGTATCTTTTGACATATCACCAAGCTGTAAGCCCCAAGTCCCTGTGCCCGCCAAGCCTTGACCCCTCCCTGAGGAGTGTCAAGATAAGCCCGCCAAAATCTTGACCACTCCCCCAGTCTACTTAAACTGCTTCCCTGAAAGGTCCCCCTTCGGGGTCATCTATGGTTCCCCCCCTTGTTCCACATCCCCCACCCCCCTCGTGTTTGTGGCCTCCGGATTCCCCCTCAGGGCTACCCGAGAGCACAGGAATCCCATTAAACCTGGATATTTTTAATTTGGCCTGACTGGGATTTTTGCGTAGGCAGAGAGCTCGTATTATGAAAAATTCCTAACACCAAGCTAAGAAATATTCAAATATGTAGCAAATGACTTAATGGGGGGCATCCATTTTAAAGCTGGAAGGAAGGGAGAAGGCTCAGAGAAGCAGAGAAGACTGAGAGAGGTCATGCAGTTAGCAAAGAACCTCAGATACAAATCCAATGGTATCCGACTCCAAGCCTAAGATGCTTTTTACAAAACAAAAGTGCCATGTTCATGCACCATATTCAATCTGCTAGAGAAAAAAAAATAAACAAATAGCGTTTTTGGAATCTTCTAGACTCCTCATCTAAGAGAATCCATTGCTTCCAGAGAGAACAGCAGTGAAGCCAGGTGATGGCTCACCAGGACTGGCTGGCTTCGGCCTCCTCCGCTCAGCTATCCACTGAAGCTCCACCTAGTTTCAGCCTGCCCCATGGCAAGTCTGTCCTCCAGGACAGAATGGCCAGGGAAGTATTGGACTTCTTGTCTTTGTTCCTCTAGCACAGTGGACCAGGATTCTCAGCAGAGAGGGGCTGTTGGTGTCCAAGGGCCATGAACTACATGCAGTGATTGCATCTCTGTGCACTGTGGGTGTTTCCCAGCATTCCCAGCTCTGCCTACAAGATGTCTGTCCCCAGATAGTGACAAACATCCCCTGTGGTGCCCTCAGTTAAGAACTGGTGTAACTGCCTGGAGAGCCAGAACTCAGAAGCTAGGATAGAACAAAACACAACTAGCAAGAAAAAAAAAAGTCAATGTAATGATGCCTAACGATATTCTGTTGTACTCAAAGATAAGTGCCTACCCCAACTGTTATTAGAGAGGCTTCATCCAGCAGCTGACAGAAACCACAGATGCAAACCCCACCCAAGCATTGGGCTGAGCTCCGGAAATCCTTTGGAAGAATGGGAAGGATTGTAGAAGCCAGGGGGATCAAGGACCCCACAAGAAAACTCACAGAATCAACTCACCTGGGCTCATAGGTGCTCACAGAGAATAAATCAACAACCAGGGAGCCTATGTGGAGGAGGAGTGGATGGGGGAAGAGAGGAGGTGGGAGATGGATGGGTGGAGAGGGGAGAGGGGAAACTGCATTTCAGATGTAAAAATCATCATTATTGTAATCATTAGAAAAAATAACTGGCATTATAAACAATTTTTCATTGTTTATGGGGGGGGCGATCAGGAGTTCAAGGCTAGTCTCTGCTACACAGAGAATCTGAGGTTGTCCTGGGCTGCATAAGACACTAACCCAAAGAAAGGAAAGAGACACAAGTTTTGATGGCTTGAAGTCAACTTTTCACTCTGGGGAAGTAGAGTCCGGAGAAGGTTCACCTGTTTCCCATCATGCACGCTGTTTCTTGCAGCCCACTTCTGAAGGGTCAAACCACGGGTTTCAGCCCTACACCCATAGCCGCTAGGGAAGGTTTGGCTCTTGTTCCTTGTACAAGATCTCCTTAGATGCACAAAGCATGACGAAGTCTTGCTAGAGAATAAAACCAAAAAGTTCCTAAAAACAGAACATTTCCAGCCCCCTCAGTCTGAACTGGAACCTGGTTCTTTCTTTCCCTTTCCCACCTAAGGAGCCCACCCAGTCTAAACACCGGCTGCATCGAAATTAAAAGCCTCCTGTAGATTCTAGGGAGAGAATTCCCCTAGGATAGGACTAGAGATATCAGCTGAGTTCTCATTTACTCTTTCAAGTGAATCCTGGAAGCACGAATTTAAGAAGGAATCTACATAGTCTTTGTAAAATTTTAACCATTATTAGTTTGTATTATCTTTCTTGTCAAATTGCCTAGAGGCATAAAGTGTATTAATAATTCTACAGTATGTCTAAGCCAGCCTGCTGAAAAGTAAAACCCTACCCTTGTCTACACATGAGGTATTTATTCCCATGGTTATGCAAATTACCTTGCAGAATCATAAAGAAAGTCAGCTGAGGTCTGAGAAACTAAGAAAATAAATAGGGAGTGATGAGAAGGGGATTCTGTTAAATAGAAAAAAATAAATTCTTTGCCTGTTTATTTCTTCACTCATCCCTTTATTTATTATTCGTTAAAAAAAACATTAAGCCCCCATTCCAGGCTAGACACTGCACTGGGGACAGAGGAGATAATAGAAGCAATTCAGGCATGTCCTCAGAAAGCCTGGGCCAGGCTAGGGAACAGAAATAAGTGCTATTGAGTGAGCTAGCTATTGTGACCAAAAAAAAAAAAAAGTAATATGCATAAGAAAAGGAGTCCATCCAGCCTGGGGGAGATGGGAGATCTGTGGTTGGGGTATTAGAGAGTCACAGGCTCCTGAGCTGAGTGCTTGTCCTCCAGCTAGGGGTATTGTTTAAGGAGGTTATTGAAAATGTTAGAAGATGGGCCCAGATGGAGAAAATTGAGGGTGTACCTTTAAAGTTATCACACACACACACATACACACTTGTATGCACGCACATGCACACATGCACACATATACATGAGATGAACATCTTGGCACCAGACCATGCTCCCTGCCTCACCACAGGCATAGAACCTACAGGTCTAGAGGCTCCAAAACCATGATTCAAAGCAAACACATTTTTCCCTTAAAGGTGTTCTCTTGGTGCCTGGAGTGATGGCTTCAAAGAGTACGCTCTGCTCTTCCCAAGGACCTGAGTTCAGTTCCCAGCACCAAAGTCAGGCTGTTCACAGCCCCAAACTACAGCTCCAAGGGATCTGATACTCTCTCTGGTCTCTGTGAACACTTGATCACACACAGACACTCAGACACACACACACTCACACACGCACACAAACTGAAAATAATAAAATTAAACCTATTTTTAAAAAGATGATCTCACCTGAGTTTTGGTCACAATTATCAAAAGCTAATCAGAGGAGAGGAAGAAAGACCAGGAAGAAAATGGGAAGACATAGTTGCTGTAATGGTCTGCTCTGTCCCTTTAAGAGATAAGCCATGCTCCCCAGGCAAGCTGATCTTCAGCTTCAATCCTGAGTCCTTTCCTCTCTCTCTCTCTCTCTCTGAGGCAGCTTCTGTCTCTCCTTTCTCCCACTTCTCCCCTTCCCCCCTCTCTCTTTCTGTTCTTCTCCCCTTCCCACCTTTCCCTTCCCCTCCATAACCCACTAAATAAATATCCAACCTCACTCTGCATGGCGTGTCTATCCGTCTCTCACTTGTCACACGGCTCCCCGCCTGGGACTCGCTGCCCCTCATGGCCTGCAGACCACTCCGGGAACTGTCCATTCCCTGCCTGGGACTGGCTGCTCTCAGGACCTGCTACCTGTTG
>LOEQ01000459.1:204398-225540 GCA_001685075.1 Bramus lutescens | reverse complement strand
AGAGAGAGAGAGAGAGAGAGAGAGACAGAGACAGAGACAGAGACAGAGAGACAGTGAGACAGAGACAGAGACAGAGACAGAGAGAGTGCAGGAGGAGCAGGAACAGCAACAGAGATAGCACAGCCAGAATTTGCTCCTTCAGAACAGAGAACAAAACCCTGGAGAAAAACTAAGGAGCAGGTTAAAGGCCCAGAGGTTGAGTGTGGAGGAAGGTGTGGTAGAGGGAGGAGCCTTGATCTCCTCTGTCTTCCTTTTCACCCTGGTGAGCTCCAGAGAGAAATCCTGAAAGGTAATGGTGGCTCCCTCTGACCTGAAGCGAACGAAGTTTTGTACCTGTGGCAACCTCTCCTGCCAACCAGTTCCCTGAGGGGACAGAAACCCCAAGTGAACTATAATAAAGACACAGGTGTTCTATAGACTTCGCTGTCCCTTGGCATCCAAAGGACTTAGTCATGTCATGACCCATTCTCCAGTCTCATAGCGTCTGGCTTTCAGAACAGTTCACTTGATTTTTTTTCATTGAATAAATTTTGGAGGTCTTTTTGTTGCTGTTTGTCATTGTTTTTGCGGGACTTCAGATCGAACCCAGGGTCTTTCACATGTTCAGCAAGCGTCTGCCACTGAGCTCTGTCTTCTGCACTTGGTTGCAGTTTACGTTTGTATCAGTCTGTGCCTTGTTGTTTGGTCAACAAAGTCCTACTCTATCACCCAGTCTGGCCTTGGTTGCATTTGTGACGCTCCTGTCCTACCTATGGCATGCTGAGCTTATAGGTTTGCAATACCCTATGACCAGCAATAAAACTGTTTTTAGAAACAGCTTTATATCCTGGCCGGAGATGGAAAAATACTCTCACCTGTTTTCGTAAAAGGAAATAGTGAAAACAGGCAACCATTAAGATGGAAGCACCCTCATTTGTGTTCTGCCTAAAATCACCTGGCTTATCTCCGGTGCAAGTCCTTCCGTGATGAGGGGTGACCCACGCAGTCCACAGAGCTCCCCACTTCTCCTGCTGCAAGAGTTCAAGGACAGTAAAGATGCAGAAGAGAAGCACGGTCCAACTACCCCGAAGGACACTCAGAATGAAGTGAAGGTCTGCATTCTCCATTACTAACCAGGGAGATGCTAGACGTGGGAAACACAGCACGACATGAGGCATACAAAGGTCACTGGTCCATTTAAGGGAGGTCTGGGCAAGGGGCCTTGAAAAGCTTCACTGGCCTAAGTTTTAGCTTTGACCTTGACATTCCAGGGTGCTGGTGTAAGGCTGGGCCCTCTGACTTCTTCCTCACCAGATAAGTAAATGAGGTTAAAGAAACAAAAGAACAGAAACATTGTATTCAAGCCAAACAGAAGAACAGAAACATTGTATTTAAGCCACAGCTCGTCCTAACATCGCTTTCAGGAAAGCAGCTAGACTTGTCTGGGCCAATATCTTGATTGGCGTGTGAAGCACAAGGTGACCAAGGGGCCAGAGTGGTCAAGGAGAAACACGTTTTCATCCAGAGAGGGAAGAAGAAATGAAGGGAGGGAGGGAGTAGAGCCAGGAGGATAAGGTACTTTGGGTGTGGAAGAGGAGTCTGCCCCTGCTCAGCCACCTAGATCCTGACGACCTAATACCTCAGAGCAGTGGCGCTCTGCCTTCCTGATGCTGAGACCCTCTAATCCGGTTCCTCACGCTGTGGTGACCCCCCCCATCATAGAATCATTTCATTGCTACTTAAGTTATGAATTGTAATGGACATACCAGATATGCAGGATAGCTGATATAGGATCTTTGGGCAAGGGTTGTTTGAGCCCTTAAAAGGGTCATGACCCACATGTTGAGGACCACGGCCCCAGAGGCTAGCAGACATTTGGCAGCTGGGCCTTTAGCTCTTTAGGCCCTACTGATTTGGATGGGGAAGAGAAAGAAATTACAGGATAGTGCCTGACCCAGAAAGACAATTATCATGTGTACTCACTCATACATGGTTTTTAAACATAAAGCAAAGAAAACCAGCCTACAATTCACAATCCCAGGGAACCTAGACAACAATGAGGACCCTAAGAGAGACATTCATGGATGTAATCTACACGGGAAGTAGAAAAGGACAAGATCTCCTGAGTAAATTGGAAGCATGGGGACCATGGGAGAGGACTGAAGGGGAGGGCAGAGGCAGGGAGAGCAGAAAAAAAAAAGTAGAGCTCAATAAAATTAATTTTTAAAAAAAAAGAACAGATCAAGATGTTTTCACCAAAAAGAAAAAGTACTACAAAAGTCAAAACTTTCAGGCCATCAGACATTTAATGAAAACAGACCCATTAGAAAAATTCCTGTCTGGAATGTGACCTGCCTGTCCCTCCCCTCCCCAGACCCACATGAGACCCTTCCAGAAGCTGCCCTTCATGCCAGGGTCAACTTATGCATATAACCTCTATGGCTGCCTCTCATCTGGCCTGCAGAAGGTCCTACCTAGAGGAAACTGGGGAATTGGGAGAAAAAATGACATAAAGATGTTGAGCTCTTGGCTGCTCCTTGTGGTGGTGGTGAGTGTTGGCTGTGTTCAATCATCAGTGCCTCTTTTCTGAAGGGCACAGCTGCTGCCAGGCACCCTGGCACCCCAGGATGGCTCTCCTCCAAGGGAACACAGCCAGCTGTCACAGTGCCCTGTGTCCTGGGGATGCTCAACTCCTGCCCACACCTCTCTGAGGACTTCTCTATTAATGCTTCTCCCCAGCCTCGCCTTTTCTGACCAGAGGGATCATGAGCATTCCTCTCTTGTGTGCATGTGCATGTGCGTGTGCGTGTGTGTGTGTGTGTGTGTGTTTTCATGTATGCTCTAATGCATATGAGCACATAGGTATGTAGGTGTGCATACACATGTGTGCTTGCATGTGCAGAGCAGAGGTTGAGGTCTGGTGTCATCTCCCATAGCTCTCCACTTTATCTATTGAGTCTCTCTATTCAACCTGCAGCTCATCAATTTAGCTAGTTCTAGCTATCCAGCTTGTGCCAGGGATTGCAGGCAGGCCAGCACACCCATTTAAAGAGGTCCTGGGGACTCAAACTCTGATCCTCACACTTGCTCAGCCAGTGCTTTACCCACTAAGACATCTCCCCAGCCCCATTTCCCTTCTCTCCAGGACTGGCCGCATCACATTTTCAAGGCAGAAACCAAGTCTGCCCTGGATGACTACCCCGCACTCTGTCCTCCAGGCCCCTTTCCTCATTTGGGAGCAAGGCTGCAAATTTGTTCTTCCTTCTGGAGTCCTGTGGTGGTGTATCTAAACGCCACACAGCTCAGTTCACCTTCCTCCTCTCAGGACCTTTTCCGTCCTGACTTAAAATATCACCCCAGTCTGCAGAAATAAGGCCGGGGCCAACACTCCCGCACGTGAATCCATGTCTACTGTGGAACCTGACCTGGGCACAACTTGAGGGAGCCTCCTGGCAGTGACTGATGATCCAGGGAGCGATGTCTCACTTTACCTTTACCGTGAAGCCGAAGGAAATTCTATTTCTAACACCCCTAACAAGAGGAGCACAGCACAGATTGGTTCATCTTTCCTTAAAATATGGAGAGATATTTACATCTTCTCCATCAGATATAAAAAAACACCTGGTCCTGCCAAGCACACACATGACAGCTGTCATAAAGCAAGGCAGCCGAGGGCCCAGTCACCCTCTTTGGCTTTTCATACCATGGAAGTTTATATCGCGACTCTCAGTATCGGTCCCTTGACCAAATGAATAATGGAAGCAGAAAATAAATAACTCCTGAATCCAGACTCCTTGGTGGCCAGCTAAGAGGCCCTCGGGAGAAAGTGTGAGGCCCTATCAAGCAGCTTCTCAGCGGGGACCAAATGACATTAGCCAATTAGAGAGCAGGACCCGGAGCTACTTTGTTCTCGGTGGAGCAGAGAAGAAGGTTTTAAATCCCTGGGAGAGAGAATCTTTCACCCGAGAGCCTCGCATAATTTCTTATTTAGGAAAGATTTAAAAAGATTTGTGCCCGAAGTATTTAATCCAAAACCCTGGAACTATCCCAGCAGTGTGGATGGATTAGGAGACAGTTGACTTCACACATTGAGGTTCCAAAGAGAAAGGGTTATTCTTCCGCAGTGCCAGGGGGACCGCTGAGTGACAGCCTCCCACACCAGCTGAGTGGGGGCATAGATCTTGCTCTCCAACAACCTTCAGGGCTTGCAGCAGCTCCTGGCAAGCCGGCTTCCTTCTTAATGGAGGACTCCCCTGGGTGTGGAGATGCAGAGCACTTCGCAGAAGCAAGCAGGGATCTAGCCTGATCGCGCTCAAGGAAATAGCGTTATCATCTCCTTCTCTTTATCGGCCTTGGTACTTGTATTTTCTGTTCTATTTCACGCATTTTTAGGTCACTGGCTAGGAATGCCTGTGCTTGGCAGCAATCCCACAGTCATAAAAATCCAAGAAGGATTGTTTATTTATAAGAACTCTGCAGTTAGGCTAAGTTCAATAGAATGTTTCGATTGAAAGTGAGTAAGGAGCATTGGGTAATCCATCACCAATTTATATTTTCCATTGGGAGACTAGCATTTATCACTCTGAAAATAACCTCTCGCTTGCTCTCAGTGTTTGCCAAGTCAAATGCCCAGCCAGTGACTGCTGGACAGCCTTAGGGGGAAGTGGATGCAGGAATCAAACCTTGGGATTTTGTAGGCGGCAGCCGAGAGTTACTTACTGGAGACAACCCCAGGTCTTGGAAAGAAGGTGATATCTTATGGTCATTCAAAGGCATAAGAATGGGCTCTCAATGCTTGCTGCTAGCTTCAGACAGAAGCAGTTGAGAAGATGGTCAACATGTAAGAGATAGATCACAAGGCCTAGGGGGCCCCTCCAATAAGTGAGGGAGGAGGGTAACACTCTGGTGGCAGGGCCAGAGAGGGGTCAATATTCAATGTGACTGGCAATGAGCTGGGGAAGTCCTGGAGAAACACCCCATAAATAAACAGGGTCATAGACAGCATAGGATGAAAAAAAGAGACACAGAGAACAATAGCTATGAATTGGTCCAAGAACATAAGCCATTCATTTCCAGCTTGATGGCCCAGTGGATGAGAGTCTGACTTTAGAAATCCCATGAAACAATACACCCCACTGAAACATCAGATAGCTCGATCTTTTCTCTCTCTTTTTCTCATTCATCTCGGGAAAGGTTGACACCTTTTATTTCCTAGGTGCTTCTCTCCTGCCCACCAAGAATCCACTTTATGTCACCGAAGCGGTGCATCTCACCAAGTGGTAGATAGTTACCAACTACTCACAGCAGAATAGCAAACAGCAGCATCACGGCCTGGTTCTACACCCCACACTGGCAGTGGCGGGAACATGCCACAGTATAACAGGAGTTATCCAGCACACAAATCCTGGCTTCTCTATGCTTCAATCAAGAACTGGATGCTTAGAGAAGAGCATCAAGGTTTAAAAGGGTTACAAGAAGAAAAAATAAAAAAAGCCCAAGAAACCATTTCAAAGGGGGTTGATGTTTGATGATGGAAGAAAAATTGTTGGGGATTGTAACTCAAAGATAGAGTGGTTGCTTAGCACGCAGGAGACCTGAGAGTTGCTTCATTGGGGAGGAAGAGACAGAAAGGAAAGAGGAGAGTGAAGAAGAAGAAAAGTAGGAGAAGGAGGAAGAAGCTGGGGGAGGAATCTTACAGTTGGTGGATAAAACTCAGCAACTAGGTGTTGCAGTAGATATTCAGGTAAGTGTGAAGTCGAACGTCATGTCACCGGTAGTCAACCCCTGCCCTATCTAGGGTTCAGCCTAGTGCTACCTAGTCAAGGGAAACGTAGGAGGTAAAGCAAGAGACAGTTCTAATCGGGCATGAGGAGGCCAGGCAGCTGCTTGAAGGGGAAGCAAGAAAAAAAAGTCACGACAGAAAAACAGTAATAAGAATGAAAATGATCAGGTTTTCAACGTGAGTCAGGTTCTCGTGACGTGAAAAGACAATGACAGAAAAAACTGGGTTCTTCTCCAATATGTGGGTTAGTTTTCTGTAAACATAAATAGTCAGTAAATCTCACTGGCATAGCAAAATAGGCATTTATTTTGCATGCGCGTGCACACACACGCACACAGATCTATGGAGGCCTAACTAATGTGTGGTGGTCTCAGTTAGGTAACTCTTGTACTTGGTCAGTTGCCTGGTGCTGTTGTGGTTTGCCTGGGGTTTGGTGTGGGCATGGTTGTGGCTTGGCTGGAAGTCTGAGCTGGCCCGGCTCTGCCGTGCGTGTCCAGAGCTGGCAGGATAACCTCGGCACATGCTCCCAAGGATGGGCACAGAAATGCCAAAAGGTAAGCCCCATGGCCAATGTGCTTTTTAAACTTTTGTTACAGCAATCTTCCAACATCCAACTGGAAAGAGAAACTAACAGCCAAGCGCAGTGTCAAAGGGTTTTTGACAAACAGTAGATGTATCTGTAAGCAACAATCACCAATCCTTGGATTCTGAAACATAATACAGTCAGAAATTAGAAAAAAAAAAGTAAAAATAAAAGGAAAGATGGCAAAAGCCAAAACAAGGCTGAATCTGACTCGATTGTCATTTTCATCAGGTAAACCACAGACTCCCTCCCTCCCTCCCTCCTCAGGCAAGAGGGCCTGAGTTCAGATGCAGACCTTGGGACTCCCTGTTGTTTCTCTGCACCTGAGGCGTGGTTAGATGCCCTACGATCTTGCTGCAGTCGCACGGCCTTCATCCGCCAGGCCTGCTCCACAGTCCTCCTCCCATCCACAGCCGTCCCACGGTGCGAACTGCGCAGCTGTCACCGTCTGAATGTTTGGCCCATTTCCCAGAAATGATTATTCTTTAAGTGTGGAGTAGGGATGCATTATTTTTTAAAAATCAATTAAAGGTCAAGTATGAATAGGAACCAGCGTGAGGACTTGGGATCACGGTGACATGTTGATTGGTGCTAGGGAAATGCTTCAGCGCACTTACACAGCTCTGAATACTTAATGATGATAAAGGAGAGAAGGGGGAGAGCCAGGCAGCCTGGCCCGACTCACAGTGAAGCGACAAGCCCCAGGAAAGCCATCCCATCACAGTTACCCATGAAGAAAACAAAATACCTAGGAATAGATTCACCCAGGAAGCAAGGTAGTATCTACAGTGAAACTACTAAATAGCCATGAGATCAATCGAAGGAGACACAGAAACAGAGAAGGACCCCCTGTTTGTGGGATGGAAGCACCAACACCATTAAAGGGTCCTCAGTACCCAAAGAAGTTTCATATCCAATACAATATTTAAACACCCACCATCAAACCACCAATGAGTTAGTTCTCTGTGGAACTAGAAAACACAGTGCTATGATTCATGTGAAGTACAAAAGTTTCTCTAAATAGCCAAAGTAATCTCTAGGAAAGAGGACAAAACCAGAGGTGCCATAGTATTGTCTTCAAAAGAGCCTAAAATGTTATAGTAATCAAAACATCAGGCCAGCGGCATAAAACACAGAAACCAGGAGAGCAGAATGAAGTGTCAAGAAAACAGCAGTGTATTACCAGCTTCCTCATGCCTGACAAAGGCACCGAAAACATACACTGGTGAAAAGACAGCATTTTTGATGAACGGGGAGAGGAAAATCATATATCCATATTATATAATGCTGAAACTTGGTCTCTATCTCTCCCTATACAGAATTAAGCTCAGTGGTCTGATTGCCTAAGTGTGGAACTGCTGGAAGAAACAATGAGCATAGACAACAACAACTTATATAAGACTCTAAAAGCACCAAAAATGGCCAGGACTATTATGTTAAACTCTAAGCAGAAAAGGAACAGGGTAATGAGGTGAGAATCCATAAAAGGTTTTTTTTTAAGTGCAAGTTAGTCATTGGACAAAGTATTAATATACACAATCCATAAGGAAGTTTAGAATTCAATCACAAAAATACAATTAACCCAAGTTTAAAAGGTATAAATCAACACTTTGGGGGCAGCTGGGGGGATGGAGGATGTTATTCGCCAGAGCAGAAGCAACACAGCTGTAGCTGCACCGCTGACTAAGATGTTACCCTCTCCCCCAGCAACCATTAACTACCAATAGTCCCTGAGAGAGTAACAGGGCCTCATGGACTCCGCCTTCACCTGGGATGGGATGGTGAAGGGTCTCATTTTGTGCAGATCTCATGCAGAAAAAGCACATGAGTGGATTCCTGAGTACAACAGTCATGTCAGACCCGAAAGGTTTGGCAGGATTCCTCCCCAACCTCTGGTTCTCAGACTCTTTCCGCCTTGTCTCCTGGATGCTCTCCGAGCCGTGGAGGAGATACTGTGGATGTGCCATTTAGAGATGCACACTCTACATCAGTTCGCTTCCTGTACTCTGGCCTGTTATGGTTTTCAGTATTGACTGACTTTCTAATGAAGACTGACCATAGTACTAACCTATGAATATAAACATGAGTATTAATGAGGACCCTAAGAGGGATGCATGGATCGCCCTGTTAGGGGGAAATAGATGAGATCTCCTGGGTCAGCTGGGGGCAGGGGTTGGAGAGGAGGGAATGGGGACTGGGAACAAGAGGGAACAGGATGGTAGAGTTGGGGGAGGGGCAGAGTGGGAGAGCAATGAAAGAGATATCTTGATAGAGGGAGCCATTATGGGGTTAGGGAGAAACCTGGTGCTAGGGAAATTCCAAGGAATCCACGAGACCCCAGCTAAGAATCTCAACAATAGTGGAGAGGATGCCTGAAGTGGCCTTCCTCTCTAATAAGATTGATGACTACCCTAATTGTCATCATAGACTCTTCATCTAGTAACTCATGGAAGTAGATGCAGAGATCCACAGCCAAGCAACAGGCTGAGCTTTGGGAGTCTGTAGTATGATAAATAAAAACCCAGAGATAGATATTGGGGTTCAAGCTGAAAGATCAGAGAAGCAAAGTAGCCAACCACTAGAGAGCTCGTACCTCTGAACTCTTAAGACTTGAAAAAAGAGCGAGTTCCTGACTCATCCTTTCTTGCATTCCTCTCTAGTGCTGGGATTAAAGGCATGCATCACCCTCTGCCTAGATTCTGTGGCTAACTAGTGTGGCTGCTGGAATTAAAGTGCCACCACTGCCTGGCCTGTACGGCTGACTAGTGTGACTATCTTTGCACTCTGATCTTCAAGCAAGCTTTATTTATTAAACACAAATAAAATATCACTATAGGAGTCCAGTCAAAGAGAGGGAAGAGGAATTATATGAGCAAGGCCAGTCAAGATCATGACGGGGAAACCCACAGGGGCAGCTGACCCGAGGTTGTAGGAGCTCATGAACTCTAGACCAACAGCTGAAGAGTCTACTTATGACCTAACTATACCCTCTACATATGAGTGAGTTGTGTGGCTTGGTCTGTTTGAGGGGCACCTGGCAGTGGGACCAGGATCTATCCCTGGTACACAGCTGGCTTTTTGGAACCTATTCCCTATGGTGGGATGCCTTGCTCAGCCTTGATGCGGGTATAGGGAAAGGAGAGGGCATGGTCCTGCCTTACCTTAATGTGCCAGGCTTTGTTGATTCCCCAGGTGAGGCCTTACCCTTTCTGAGGAGAAGATGGTGGGTGGGTTAGGGATAAGGGAGGAGAGTGGAGGAGGGAGAGAGGGAGAACTGGAGTTGGTATATAAAATGAATAAAAAATTTAAAGTAGAAAAAAGAACATTGAAAACAAAAACACTAGAAAAGATTAAAAAATAAACTTAAGTATTAAGAAGGTATTCTGATACGATCCTTTATAAAAAGCAATAGTAGTGGATCCCTCTTTAGGACCTAGGGACTTTCTGAGGCACAGACAGATTCTTGGCCAGGATTACAGAGCCAGGTCTCCATCCCCTCCCGTGGAATCAGCTTCAATCCAATCTGAAAGCTGTTGGATACCCTTTAACACTCATGCCATTATTGCGTCAGAAGTCCCATCTTGCCTGCCTAGCAGCTTGCCACTGTATAGCTCAGGATTCACACTGGATAAGACTGTTGATGACCTTTCTTTCCCAACAGCGTGCATAGCCCGAAGACTAGCTACCAGGGACGGAGCTTCCAACTCAGTTCCAACTTGAGTTCTCTCTTCCTCTATGCCATGCGGCCAAAGTGTGTGATTTCTTCAGCATTAGAGTCTAACCATGAGTTCTGCTGGGAAGCTAAGAGCAAAGGCCATAGGTTGCTTTATTTTAAGTCCCTCCTGGGACATCCACACCCTTAAGGTGGGACCTCACACCTGGCATTAGGATTTTCATTTTAATAGCTATGGTTTCTGGGAGCAGCACCCACGTATGTAGGGTACCTTCTTTCAAATTCATTTTTGTTATGAAATCATATTTCAATTACTTTATAAAGCAGTAAGCTTCCGTATGACTTGTTATACATGTTTAGTTTGGGCTAGCCCCTTCTTCCAACCTCCTCTCTCCCTTGTCCTCCTCTGCTATCCCCCTCTGCTTTCATATCACATGTCTTCTACCATCTTCTCCCACCCCCATTTAAGACCTCTTTCCATCCCCAAATTATGGATACTTTATGGCTTCCTGGCCTCCAAATATACTCCAGACTATACACACAACTTTAAAAATCCAAAGCTAGGATTCACATCTGAGAGAGAACATGTGGCTTTTGTCTTTCCGGGCCTGGGTACCTCACTTGGCATGGTTTCCAATTCCATTATTGTTCCTGCAAAGTTCATAATTTCATTTTCCTCTACAGCTAAGCTGAATTGCATTGTTCATATATGACATATCTTCATCACCCATTCCCCCATTGCTGAACATCTAGACTGGCTCCATAACCCTCACACTATGAATACAGAGGCAAAGAATACGGATATGCAGATATCTCTATGCTGGGGTTTAAAAGTCACTGTGTATACACCTAGAAGGAATATAGTGACTTTTTAAGAAATCAGTGTACTAATTTCCACAGGACCTGTACCAGGCTCTCTTCTTTATGTTCAGATCTGTATATTCTAGATTTATCTATCTTAATCCTCTACCAGATGTAGCTGGCAAAATTTTCCTCCCATTCTGTAGGTTGGGTTCTTTTTCCTGCATTAACAGTTTATTTTGGAGCACAGAAACTGTGTCATGTCTTGAATTCTTACTTATCAGTTATCAATTGCTGCAGAGTGACTCACAAACCTTCACCTGTGTCTGTGTCTTGAAGCATGCTCTCTACTTTATCCTCTGGCAGTTTCAGAGTCTCAGCCCTAACGCTGAAGTCTTTGGTCAGTTTGTAATTGACTTTTGAGAAGGGTGAGAGATGGGGATCTAGTTTCATTCATCCTTCTACACACACGCGCGCGCACACACACACACACACACACACACACACGAACATCCTGTTTCCATAGCTATAGTTGCTGAAGGCGCTGTTTTTTCTCCAGTGTGCATTTTTGGCTTCTTTGATAAGAAATTTGGTGACTGCGGTTGCCTGACCATCTCTGGCTCCTCTATTATTCAATACACTCTTTGAAAAGCAAATTTTAAGCAGCCAAAGATTCCCAAAAATAAGCTCTACTTTATTAGTCATTAGGAAAATGCAGGCCCAAAGCACACAAAATATCCTCCCAACGCATTGAGGTGATTTATTGAATGATGAAAGTTGAAAAGGGCTGGCAAAAATGTAGAAAAGGGGTATCTATAGATACTGTTAATGAAACTGAAAATTAATATAGGCATTATAGAGAATAGTGTAGAGGTTCCTTAGGAAATGAAAAACAGGAATGGAGAAATGGTTCAGTGGTTGAGAATACTGACTGCTCTTCCAGAAACCCAGGTTCTGTTCCCAACACCCACATGGTGGCTGACACACAGGCATCTGTAGGTCCAGTTCTAGGAGATCCAACACCTGCCTCAGGCCCTCATGTGCACCAAGTGCACATGTGGTACACAGATATATATGCAGGTAAAACACCCAAAGTATTTAAAAATTATAAAGATTTTAAAATACAGGAAAAATGAGAAACAGAACTATTATATTATCCAGCAATCTGATTTCTGGAAACATGTGCAGAGGGAGACAGAACCGTGATCCTGTAGACCCATGTTTGCGGCTGTGCTGCTCTCAGTATTAAAACATGTAAACACCTAGATGTCAGTCAACCGATGAACTGATAAAGAAAACATGAGCTAAATAGAAATATAAATTTCTCAGTGGTGGAAAAGGATGGTCTACCGCTTTCAGAAAAATGGATGGAACTGAAGATGTTATTCCAAATGAAATGTGTTAGGTAATGAAAGGCACATCTAATGTTCTCTTGTGTGTAAATTTTTTAAGGATAATTAGAATGTCTCACTTTGATTGCTACAGGCTGGAAAAGACAAGGAAGAGAGGGACTAGGGGACGTTGAAGACCAGGTACCAAATACAGTTATATGGAAACCATTTGCTCAAATGATTGACAGAAGAGAGGGATGAACTATCCTGATTTGACCAATACACATTGCATATATATTCACTGAAATATCACACTGCACCCTTCAAATGTGTATGATCACTACATGTTAAGCGTTACTAAATATATAAGGAGACAGAAAACTTAGCTATTCTGATTTGATCAGTATATGCTGTATAAACATATTAAATTACCACAGTATAACCCACAAATTTGTATCATTCAGAATTTTTAAAAATTCACAAGAAAGATATGCCAACAAAACATTGTATGTACAGGTTATTTATAGCTACTGAAATAAAGAAATTATTGAATGCAAAAAATTCATAATTCATAATTAACTTAGAAACCTAGACAATCATACCAACATTACTGGAGAAGAATCTTTAATAAGCCAAGTGTCTTAATTTTCGTTGTGAAAAGAACAAAAATATTTTGGCAGTAATTTATGTTTAAGTATATGAGTAAAGATGTAAGATGTCATTTAAATTTAGACATTAATTTAAAACCAAAGTAGAGGAGAATAAACACCTTGGTACATGCCGTAAACTAAATACTGGCAAAAACTAAAGACAACGAGAAAGTCTTAAAAGCACCCATGTGTCAAAGCTCGCTGACTCCAGTGACTCCTTATAGAGCTAGTGGTCTTCCAAGGGCCCCTCTTCTGCCGGGGAGGTGGTTGGAGGAGTCACTTCTACTACACTCTGATAGCTCAGATCCCAAACTGTATTCCCCCGGACTAACCTCAAAATAAACTGACAAACGTATAAATATTCCACTCGACAGACAAAGCTCTTCAAATGAGATATCTTCAACCCAATCCTGTGCTGTTTGCCAGAAGTGCACCATAACAATAAAGGTACAAAGTGGTCAAAAGTAAAAGGACAAAAAAGGTTTAGCATGATATACATACTCCAAAAGACAAGAATATCTATACTAACACCAGACAAAGAAGACTCTAAGGACTGAAAGGTTGTTAAGGAAAGAGAAGCAGGGGGAGGAAACTGGAGAGATGGTTCAGATGTTAGGAGCATATCTGTGCAGTCTTGGGGACTGGAGTTCAGATCCCAGCCCCACATAGCGAAGTGACTGTCCTAACACTCACCTGAAATCACAGCCCTGAGGTGGGCAGAAACAGGAGGGGGGTGGGGTTTGCTGCTGTCCAGGCTAATGGAGAAGATGTAAACCTTGGGTTTACCTGCCTCAAAGGAATAAGCAGACAGTGATAGAGGAGGACTCCCAACACTCACAAGTGCACAGACACGCACACACACACACACACCTGCATACACTCACACTCACACAGACCCACACTCACACCAATAAATAAGTAAATAATTCTTTTTCAAAGGTAGAAATAATAACATGCAATCCACCATAGAGAATTTGCAACTGCAAATCTCCATGTACCAAACATCAGTAATTCAGAACACATGTAGCAAATGTCAATTATGACTACAGTGCAATATTTTGGAGTATTTTTTAAAATATGTGCAAAAATGAAAACAAAGGAATTCACAGCAATACAATATGGCTGAATGAGTAAATATAAATCATGCTTTTATTCATGTATTTATTTTGAGGGGTACTAAGAAATAAACTCAGGGCCTTCCTTGCACATGCTAAGCACACACTCCACACTGAGCTACAGCCATAGTCTCTAAGTAGTTTCTTTTTAACCAACTCAGCTTTCTGGATTCGTTTTGCCATTGGCAATTTTCTTTGTTTTATTTCTGGCCTAGCACATGTTAAAGCTATGCATGCTAACTTTGGTTGTATTTTAACAACATGGGCATTCAGAAGGCCTCATTCACTCCCAGAAGAACAAGCCCATCACAATAGTTACTGTTAAAAATTTCCATGCCTGTTATCACTATGGGACTGATCTGTGTTTTCCACTATGCTATAAAAGCAATTAGAGTGGTGAACCATGCCAGTTTTCATTCAGACATATATGTCTGGAGCCCCAAATCAACACCAGTTGATATTGAAAATGTCCACTCTAACAAGGTTATCAGGAGTTGATAATCAAAAAATACACAAATAAATTAATATGTCCTAAGCAATGCAATGTGCAATGTCCTAAGCAATGCAATGTGCATGAACACAGACGAGAGGATTGTCTATGTCTTGCCAAGACGGTGAACATCTGGGCATATCTTTCTTATAAACCCTGCGTCCCATGGAGAGGAGATTTCCACAAGTTCAAAAAGACCTTTTGCCCTTTGAAGACACCATAGTTCTAAGACAGCAGGTTACCTCATTTCACCATCTATGAGCACAGGTTTGGGGGTGAGTCTGGACTTGGAAATTTAGTTCCCATGCCCTGTGTGTTTAATCTCTCAGCTCTGTGTTTCTCTACTAAAGAAAAGTCGTAACTTCTCAGTGACTCATGAGTGTTCAGTGAAATGATCTGGGCCAGCTGTTTAGATGAAGCTTGGTCTTTCTTGGCGATTATGGCATAGAGGGTCATACTTACCACCTAGTCAGTGTCAAATGAATTAATAAGTCCATGTATCAGAGATTCACAGTCACGTTTTCTGAGCTTTGATTCTCATTACCCTTCCCCCTTGTAGGGTGTTCTTTTAAACTTCTTTGGGGTTCTGTATTGTGAAATATTTGTTTAACTAGGTAAATACATGCTATATTTGTTTATACTGCATTTGTTTAATTCTGTAAAGATGTATTGCTGTTTCACCTTGCCTGCCTAAGGCAGCTTATTGGTCTAATAAAAAGCTGAATTGCCAATAACTAGGTGGAAGAGTGATAGGTAGGGCTGGTGGGTAGACAGAATTAATAGGAGAGAACAAGAGGAGAAGAAAGAGAAGAGAGAGAACGAGGGAGAAAGCAGGACATGCCTGAGGCCAGAAGCCAGCCACCAGACAGACAGACACAGAAAAGTAGGGCATACAGAAAGAAATGCAAAAAATCCCCAAGACAAAATGTAGATAAAGAGAAACAGATTAAAATAAGAGCTCAGATAAGGCTGAGCATTCATAACTAATAATAAGTCTCTATAGCATGATTTATGAACTAGCAGGAAAGCCTGCTAAAGTTCTGCCTTTAATATCCTCCCTCTGCCCCCGTAAACAACAAAAGATACAGAAGGTGTGATCCTTGAATAATGTCTCAGGGTGAGAGCCATGCAATGAATACACCCCACTGTCCAAGTCCTAGACCGAAAGATTCTAATAATTTTTCAATTCTGCTTCATAAACCCCTTCTGGAAACCAGCCATTGCATTTCACAGATTCAAATTCTCATTTGGGTAGGGGAAAAAGTGCCACAGTGCACAGGATCGCTGCCATCATCCACTAGCTCAGGGAAGTTTCCGTGACAGAGGAAAGAGAAATGTGTGTGGAGAACGAACAGTGGAACCGGTGGATGGATGGAATTATTTCTAGCTAAAACTAAATGCTCCATATAAAATGAGATGTCATTAAAGCCTACAGGACAGGCAACACGGAAGAATGGCGAGACAGGGTAATGCGACAGTGCTACTGTCTCTGTTCTCTGTTGCTGTCACTGATCTCGCCAAAGCAGAATTGCTTCTACAGAGCAGTTGGTGAGATGGTAATGGTTTCTCCAAGCATTGGGAAAACGTTCTCTTAAAGTCCTTCATTGATACATGATGGTACCACAGTATGGGCAGCTGGATTTCCCTTTACATAGACAAGGAATGGTTAGATTATGGCTAATTGAGAAATCATAATTAGATCTTCACCTTATGACATTTCAGCATCCTAAACCTTCCATAGTCAATGAAGGTTTAATCGTCTTTTGTAGACACTGCTTTTATTCTGGAATTCTAGTTCATGATTGATTAATTGCTTTGCTGATTGATTGATTGATTGATTGATTTAGTGGGGGTATACGGATACAACAGACATTTAGAGGTTAGAGGAAAACCTGTGGGAATTGGTTCTCTTCCTCCCCTAACTGGGTCCCAGGGATTGAGCCCAGACACAGAGCTGCTAGCAAGGCAACCTCCTTTACCACTGAACCATTTTGCCAGTCCAAGGGGGCAGTATTATAAAAGCACAAAGCTTAGCAATCGGATTAACATGATCCAAACATGCTGCCACCACCATAGCACATTTGCCTACACAAGCTCCAATTATCTCAATACCTTTGAAAGATTCTTACAGGTTCTATTCAAAGTGCTTACTGTACTGGGGTTCAGACCCCTCTTCAACATCGCAAATATCTGTGTGTGCAAGTGCATCCATTCTCACTTTAGTACCAAAAATTCTTAACAAGATTATTGCAAAAAAAAAGACAAAATGTGTACTGTATGACTCTTTCCTTTGCCCAATTCCACTACTGCAAAACAGTAGCCTGTGGCAAAGTCCTCCCACTGCATCCACAAACACCATTAAACACTTTTTCCAGGGCATACACGGTGAATTTCGGAAGGACCCAAAGAAGGTCTCACATTTGTTTACAGAATATCCAGCATGCTCCCAGCACTCAGGAGACAGAGGCAGGCAGATCTCTGAGAGTTTGAGGCCAGCCTGGTCTACAAGAGCTAGTTCCAGGACAGACTCCAAAGCTACAGAGAAACTCTGTCTTGAAAAACAAAAACAAAAAAACCCAAACAAACAAAAAACAAGCAAACAAACAAAAATAGCCAGCATGCTACCACATGCCTAGGGACATTTTATTCCTGTCTCTTGTAGCATCGCTATCTGTGGAATGGCCCCAGAACACATCCAACAGGACTCCAGGAGGAAGGACAGTCTCTCCATTGATTCTATATTCTTGTCACTGTTCATGGCCAATGTCTTGCAGTTTTTACTAACACAGCAGACCAACGGCCTTGCACACTTACCATAGTGCTTAGATATGATTTCAGTTAGGTCTGGGCTAGGAGACAAATCAGAGGGAAAAATCCAGCGGGCTTGGCTCAGAATGGCCCTTCCTGTCTGGTGACTCAGTTTTTGTGTCTTGGCCAAGATTATTTTCTTTCTCTCAATCTGCTTCTCTTGCATTAGACTGAATTGCGTCCTGGGGGAGATGGAGGTGGGAGGATACAACTCCAGCCTTCATATGTTTACTTGCCGGGAGTGCTGGAGCCCAAGGGTGGGACATCTGCGCCTGCCTAGTTCATTCATGATAATTATCACCAACAACTTTTTGTTTTAAAATTAGTCTCCAAAGAGACTATTTTAATGAGTTGTTTGGGGTTGCAGTGGTGGTCTGAAGGTATTTAAAAAGAGGTATCTTGTGAGAAGAACAATTGTTTCTAAGACCCAAAATAGACAAATTGCACTGGCCTACTTTATATATCAAGTCCGAACAAGGCACCAACAATAAAAATAAATAAAGTCCTAGTTTTCTTCCCATCTTAATCAGAAATAAGAAAATGTTGAAGTTTGCCTAGCAGTTTTCTGTGTCTACTTTCTTGAACTGTAGCCTAGGGCAGCTGGCACCCAGGATAGCTCTGAATTTTCTCTGCATACATCCTCAGCCAAAAAAGGGGGGGGCCTGCAAATAATCTTTGTGCTCATAGCTAATAAATTTACCACGGGGGGNGGGCGGGGAGAAATGTATCTCTGTGGATAGGATCAATGGTCTCCCTAATGAAAAGCACATTGCACCGCCTGCCCCTAACGAGATTCCTGGGAGAGCTGGGAGCCAGCCGCAAGCCCGAGGTCTGTGCCGCGTTCAAAACTAACTGCTTCCAGGTGCCCAAGGATATGGCTTGAGCTAGGCTAGTGTTATTTTCAACCTTGTGCCGAGCTGTCTTTGTTCCGCTGAGTGTAAAGTTTCCCCTCATGGCCCATTTTATGGCTGCGGGTTTCTGGGTTGCCTAACACCCAATACAAGAGCACCAAAAGGGCTTCAGTTTTATTGTTTTGTTGTGTTTTATTGACTACATGTTTTATACAGCTGATGGCTAGCTGGGAAGAGCGGCAGTAACAGGCTCACTTACACCACTCCAGGTTCTCCTCTTCTCAAGCGCCCGGTGGACTTTTATTGCATCCACATGAAGATGTTAAAAAAGAAGACACAGAGGCGGAGCAGAGGCCCTTGGTAAAAGTGTCAAAGCTGGAGACTACGCCTTCCAAGCGTGGTCCTTGAAGGCCAAGGGCTTTCCAAAAGAGTAGAGGCTTGTTCCTGCTGTGGGCACGGAAGCAACGCCCTGCCCCTTCGCCCCACACCCCTACTCCCACTCCTCACCGGTCTCTTCCTATTTGGAGTGAAGCCAAGGCATGGTTCTTTCCATTTGCACACCAGGCCTTCAGGAGAGTGCTTCATTTTGCAGCAAGTCTGAAGTAATCATCCAGCCTTCCAGTTTAATGACTGACCGCTCGGCAAATACGTCATCCGCGCCATTCCCCTGCACCTCAGCAAAGACGTCATCTCCTCCACTCCCCGGGATCTGATCTTGCAGTCCTCCGTCCTCAGAACTTTCCCCAAGTCACTTGTCAGGAAACATAGAAGCTTGAGCTTTAGAATTAAAGAGACCATAGCACAAATCCCAGTTCCGGTCTCTCCTTGGCACTCTGAACGAGTTCTTTACTTTATCTAAGCTTCAGTTTTCCCACCCGTAACTTGTGGATGAAGGCGAGAGCTGTGGAGATGCTGTGAACCGCTACAAGATCACCACAAAACATTATAGCTGGCCTGAATGCACACCAGTCAGTAGCATGCTACAGTTGTTTACATATTGTCCTGATTAGGCTCCTATTGTGATAACACTGTGACCAAAGACGACTTGGGAGGAAGGGTTCATTTCAGCTTACCATGCAGAGTTAGTTCGTCATGAAGGCAAGTCAGGGTGGAAACTTAAGGCAGGCATCTGGAGGTAGGAATCGAAGCAGAGGCCATAAGGGAGCATTGCTTACTAGCTTGCTCCCCATAACTTGCTTAGTCTGCCTTCTGCGCAACCCAGGCTCACTGATGCAGGTGTGGTTTCACCCAAGATGCGCTGGGCCCTCCCACATCAATCATTAATCAAGAAAATGCCCAGAGACTTGCCTACAGGCTACATCATAGGGTAGCATCTTCTCTATTGAGATTCCTTCTTCCCAGATTACTCCAGCTTGCATCAAGTTGACAAAAAAAATTTTTTAATGGAAAGCTCACCAGCACACATAGTTATTAAAGCAACCCTTCAATGTTTGCTTTTTGCTTATTGTCATTTTTATTAGCATAGGCAAATTGTACAAAATAATGAGTCCATGATATTATTGCCATTTGTTAGACTGGAAATGAATCAGTAGTTTTACAATGTGTTCATGCTGTTTGATGTTTTACTGGTCATAATATCCTGCTGAATGGAGGTATCATAATGTTTTAGCTATTTCTTCATTATACAACATTTAAAATTCCCTTCAATCTACATAAATAATGCTCTACCATGCATGTTTGTGCATAAGCTTATCCGCATTAATGACTAACCCTTTAGACAGATAGTTCAATGCGGGCCTACAGTGTCAAAGCTGCAAGACCTGACTCAATACCTATTCCTGAACTGTTTCCTGAGAAACTTATCCTGACATTTTGCAAAAATGCTAACATCATTAAGTCAACAGAAATGGAAAGTCCCAATTTGGCTTTTTTGTGAAAAATTTATATTTGAGCACAAAGGCCAACCTCTCTACACTGCAAGAGAAATAAAAAATAGCTGTATGGGTGATGCAGTCCAAACCAGCCTGCAAATAGCTGAGAGACTTGCCTCCAGGCTATGCCCCCACCCCTACCACCCACTGGACTCTGTCCCTCCAAGAACCAATCTGCCACCCAACCCCACGCACCTGAACATCATCCCCATGGCCAGCCCTCCCCTTGCAACCCCGGAAGACGACATAGGCACAGAAGCAAACCACAGCAGTTGGAAGAATAGGCACAGGCACAAGTCACACCAGCTGGAAGAAAGGAGGAATAAACGCCAGTGTAGAATGCATTCAACAACTAAAAGAACAATATGGCACCACCAGAACCCAGTGATCCTACAACAACAGCAAGGCCTGAACATTCCAATACAGCTGAAACACAGGAAATGAACTTAAAAACTACTTTATGAAGATGATAGAGGCTCTGAAAGAAGAAATGAAAAATTCCCTTGAAGAAGCTGAGGGGGAAAAAAAAACTGGAAGAAATCTATTGAAAGAATTCCCTAAAGAAAGCAAAGAAATCCAAGAAAAAAACAATCAAACAGGCAAAGAAAATGGTTCAAGACTTGAGAACTGAAATAGAAAGAATAAAAAACTGCAAACTGAGAGAATTCTGGAAATGGAAAATCTGGGAAAGCAAAAAGGAACTACAGACGCAAGCATCACCAACAGAATACAAGAGATGGAAGAGAGAATCTCAGGCGTTGAAGATAGGACAGAGGAAAGAGATTTATCAATCAAAAAATGTTAAATCCAATAAATTCCTAACACAAAATGTCCAAGACATCTGGGACACCATGAAAAGACCAAACCAAACAATAATAGGGATAGAAGAAGGAGAAGAATACCAGCTCAAGGCACAGAAAACATATTTGACAAAGTCATATATAGAAGGAGGAGGAGGAGGAAGAAGAGGAGGAGGAGGAAGAAGAGAAGGAGGAGGAAGAGGAGGAAGAGGAAGAGGAGGAGGAAGAGGAGGAGGAGGAAGAGGAGGAGGAGGAGGAAGAAGAGGAGGAGGAGGAAGAGAAGGAGGAGGAAGAGGAGGAAGAGGAAGAGGAGGAGGAGGAAGAAGAGGAAGAGGAGGAGGAAGAGGAAGAGGAGGAGGAGGAAGAGGAGGAGGAGGAGGAAGAGGA
>LOEQ01000459.1:146919-159475 GCA_001685075.1 Bramus lutescens | reverse complement strand
TTTCTTCTTTCTGTCCCATACCAGATGGCTCTTGACATGAGACAGAAACTCTGATTATTTCTTTTAACAACATGCTTGGATTTAGAGAAGGACAGAGCTGTTGTCCAACTCCAAAGCCAGCTCTCTATATAAATGTATATGTTTTGATCACATGTCCTTACAAGTCATATCCCCTTTTCTTGATGATCCTTATTGGATAGCTATTTTTCCTTCTGTCAGTATCCAAACATACAGGGTCTCTTCTTGAATTTTTGAAGATGTGTATTTTCCTGTAAAGAGCAAAACCCTGCCCCAACCCTTATGAGGTTTTCTTACCACCTGTATGATTGTCATCGTTGTAGATGAGCTGTCATTTCTCTTTTTGAAGAGCTTTCTCTTTTTCAAAGCAAATCTTTATTAATTCCAATGGTATCCATAGTTTTTCTTCTCCTGTGGAAACAAGAGAGAAAACCTTTCCCCAACACAGCACATCTCCAGGTTTCCATTGTGAGGTCAACACATCCTTGAATTATACCAGCTGATTTAATTCAGAAGGATTAATTCTATTATCCAATGTCTCTCTGCTGCTGTTGTCCCTTTCTCATTAGTGTTAAGAAAATTCAAGGTTAATAAAGCATTATGTAATCTATTTCTGGGGGTATTTTCACCCCTTTCTGTTTGTTTAACATGTCCTTTATAGTTCAAATTGATCTTTCTATAACTGCTTTACCTGTAGGATTGTGTGGTATACCTATAATATGCATAATATTATAATAGGCAAAAAATTGTTTCATTTTCTTAGAGACATATGCTGGTCTATTATCTGTCTTTATTTGTGCAGGTATACTCATAATGGCCATAACGTCTAATAATGTGTGATTGCTGAGTCAGCCTTTTCTGAGCTTAAAGCAGTTGCCCATTGAAAACTGAATATGGTTCTATGGTGTGGTGCACATATTTTAATTTACCAAATTCTGTAAAGTGGAACACATCCATCTGCCAGATCTCATTCCTTTGAGTACCGTTTGGTGTTGTCTGAGGTTTCTATCCCACCTGGTCCCACAGTCATTAAATCCCAAAGAAATCACAAAGAGGTCTACATTAGTTATAAACTGATTGGCCTAGTAGCTCAGACTTCTTATTAACTCTTTAAGTTATATTAGCCCATTATTCTTGTCTGTGTTAGCCACGTGGCTCGGTACCTTATGAGGCGAGGCAGTCACATCTTGCTTCTTCTGTGGCTGGATCACAACTGCAGAAAGAGCTTTCCTCTTCCCAGAATTCTCCTGTTCTCATCGCCCTGCCTCTGGTTCCTACCTGGTTGTCCTGCCTATACTTCTTGCCTGGCTACTAGCCAATCAGCATTTTATTAAAATACAATTGACAGGGTGCAAACCATTGTCCCACAGCACTTTGGGTTACTCCCTGCATGCAACTGTGTTTGGTTATAGAAAGAGCAAGTACGACATCTATTTATAATCTTCTTAGCTTGTTGCCATATAATAGAAAACTCTTTCTTTAAACCTTTGCTACTGACATGATGTTTTTATGAAATTCTGAGGCCTGCAACACACTTCCAGTCAATAATTGATTAATTTCTGCCTCATCTGTGCTAGAGGACCTGGCAGACCCATATGGGATCATATGTGTGGTATGTATATGGGACAAAGCCTATTCCTGATTATATCTTGAACCTGTATGAATAAAGAAGTCAATTTTGTATCATCTGGTATAAATTCAGTGGTTGCAATATGCAAAATAACTTTTTCTGCATATTGTGAATCAGTAACTATATTAAGAGGTTCTTTAAAATCCCTTAGCACCATGAGAATAGCACATAATTCTGCCTTCTGGACAGAATTATAAGGGTTTTGTTCTACCTTACTTAATTCTTCTGATTTGTAACCTGCCTTCCCTGATTTATTTGCATCAATATAAAATGTTTGGGCTCCAGTTATTGGAGCATCACATACAATTCAGGAAAAATCCAAGAAATTCTCTTTATAAGGTTAAGTCTATCGCTTTTGGGATAATTGCTATTAATTTCTCCAAAAAAAATTAGTGTAAGCTCTTTGCCACAGTTCATTGTCTTGCCATAATTTTTTTATTTCATCAGTAGTAAAAGTCACTATAATCTCTGCTGGGTCTATACCTGTTAATTGACAAAGTCTCAATTTACCTTTCATAATTAATTCAGAGACTTTTCCTACATGAGTTTTTAATTTTTTACTTGGTTTATATTATAAAAATGATCCATTCTAAGATGATATCATCCCTCTGCATTAATATTCCTGTAGGAGAAATTCTGAAAAACAATATGACTAGAATACAATTAAGATTTGGATTCACCCTATACACATGTGCCTCCTATAATTTTTCCTCAACAATCATCAATTTCTTTTCTGCTTCAGCTGTTAATTCTCTGGGACTAGTCAAGTCTTTATCACCATCTAAGGTTTTGATTAAATGAATTATTAGATCAGGTCTTATCCCAACAGCTGATCATAGACTGGAAACGTCTCATGACAATCTTTGAAAGTCATTAAGAGTCTACAACTGGTCTCTCCTAATTTGTGCCTTTTGTGTCCTAATTTTCTGCGAACTTATTTTATAACCTAGGTAATTGACAGAATTTCCTCTCGGTATTTTTTTCAGGAGCAATTTGTAGTCCCCATTTTAGCAAAACTTTATTTACTTCTTCACAGATTCTTTCTAAAGTATCTATGTTTGAATCAGATAGCAAAATGTCATTCATGTAATGGTAGATTATAGACTTAGGAAATTGCTTACGTATTATTTCCAATGGCTGGCTGACAAAGTATTAGCACAGGGTGAGACTATTGAGCATTCCCTGTGGGAGGACAGTCCATTGATACCTTCTAGTAGGCTGAGAATTACTATAAATAGGCATTGTGAAGGAAATTTTTTTCTCTATTCTTCTTTTAAAGGTATAGTGAATAAACAATCTTTCAAATTAATAACTATGAGAGGCCATCCTTTTGATAACAGAGAAGGCAGAGGAATTCCAGATTGTAGAGGGCCCATAGGTTGAATTACCTTATTGATACCTCTTAGATCTGTTACCAGATTACTTTTTAACAGCATATATAGGAGAATTCCAAGGGCTGGTTGATTCTTAAATATGGTGAGTATCTAGCTATTCTAAAGCCTGCAGCTTTTCTTCAATTAGAGGCCATTGTTTAACCCATATTGGTTTCTCAGTTAACCATTTTAAAGGTAGGGCTGTTGGTACCTCNTTCTACCTTACTTAATTCTTCTGATTTGTAACCTGCCTTCCCTGATTTATTTGCATCAATATAAAATGTTTGGGCTCCAGTTATTGGAGCATCACATACAATTCAGGAAAAATCCAAGAAATTCTCTTTATAAGGTTAAGTCTATCGCTTTTGGGATAATTGCTATTAATTTCTCCAAAAAAAATTAGTGTAAGCTCTTTGCCACAGTTCATTGTCTTGCCATAATTTTTTTATTTCATCAGTAGTAAAAGTCACTATAATCTCTGCTGGGTCTATACCTGTTAATTGACAAAGTCTCAATTTACCTTTCATAATTAATTCAGAGACTTTTCCTACATGAGTTTTTAATTTTTTACTTGGTTTATATTATAAAAATGATCCATTCTAAGATGATATCATCCCTCTGCATTAATATTCCTGTAGGAGAAATTCTGAAAAACAATATGACTAGAATACAATTAAGATTTGGATTCACCCTATACACATGTGCCTCCTATAATTTTTCCTCAACAATCATCAATTTCTTTTCTGCTTCAGCTGTTAATTCTCTGGGACTAGTCAAGTCTTTATCACCATCTAAGGTTTTGATTAAATGAATTATTAGATCAGGTCTTATCCCAACAGCTGATCATAGACTGGAAACGTCTCATGACAATCTTTGAAAGTCATTAAGAGTCTACAACTGGTCTCTCCTAATTTGTGCCTTTTGTGTCCTAATTTTCTGCGAACTTATTTTATAACCTAGGTAATTGACAGAATTTCCTCTCGGTATTTTTTTCAGGAGCAATTTGTAGTCCCCATTTTAGCAAAACTTTATTTACTTCTTCACAGATTCTTTCTAAAGTATCTATGTTTGAATCAGATAGCAAAATGTCATTCATGTAATGGTAGATTATAGACTTAGGAAATTGCTTACGTATTATTTCCAATGGCTGGCTGACAAAGTATTAGCACAGGGTGAGACTATTGAGCATTCCCTGTGGGAGGACAGTCCATTGATACCTTCTAGTAGGCTGAGAATTACTATAAATAGGCATTGTGAAGGAAATTTTTTTCTCTATTCTTCTTTTAAAGGTATAGTGAATAAACAATCTTTCAAATTAATAACTATGAGAGGCCATCCTTTTGATAACAGAGAAGGCAGAGGAATTCCAGATTGTAGAGGGCCCATAGGTTGAATTACCTTATTGATACCTCTTAGATCTGTTACCAGATTACTTTTTAACAGCATATATAGGAGAATTCCAAGGGCTGGTTGATTCTTAAATATGGTGAGTATCTAGCTATTCTAAAGCCTGCAGCTTTTCTTCAATTAGAGGCCATTGTTTAACCCATATTGGTTTCTCAGTTAACCATTTTAAAGGTAGGGCTGTTGGTACCTCTAAAGGTTTGCTAGTTGCTTTGTGTTCATGTACAGCCTAAATAGCTGTAGACCTTTGTATATAGTACCTTATAATATCCTTCTCAGAATTATGAATTCCTGGGACTGCAGAAATGTCAATCTGGGTATTCCATTGCTTCAGCAGGTCATGACCCCATAAATTTACTACAATATTAGCCACTTATGGCTCCAGCTTCCCTCTCTGACCTTCTGGCCCTATGCAGTCAACCCATCTCATGCTTTGTTTAAATTGAGATATGGTTCCAATTCCTAGTAATTGAACATCTGCCTCTTGAAGAGGCCAGTTTGGATGCCAAGATTCTGGAGTAATGATACTCACATCTGCACCTGTGTCTACCAAACCCACAAACAATACCATTTATATGCCCTCTTAGCTTTAGTCTTTGATCATTTATAGAAGTCTGCCAGAATATACATTTCCTATTTTCTATTGGAATTTTTTATTTATCCTCCATGTTTATTGCATCATCCAGAACTGTATGGTCTTTTACAGAAGGCTCTGGAATTTTTAATTTTCCTGGTGAGACATGTCCTCCACAGTGACTGTGAATGACTGGACCACTTTTGGCTTGGGAACCTGCAAGAGGCCCCACCAAGGAGTTTCCCAACGGTATTTGGTTGCCTTGTCTGTCTGTCTTTTGTTGATCTGTATTCACTGGTCCAATGTCAGCTTTGCCACACCTCCTACATATACCTGAAGGCTGAGTTCTCCAATTCTTGCCACTCCTAGATAAGATATTATTCCTAGGAATTCCTTGTCTACAATCCCTTCTCAGATGTCCTATTCTACCACAATTAAAACATTTGGCATTTTGATATCTCCTCATTCCTTTGGAAATTGCTTTTCCTACCCAAGATTCGGTAGTATAGTCAAATGTCTCAGTGTTCATTGTATGCAGGATCCATTCATCCATAGGTGCTGATCTAACCTTTAGAGGCCCAGTATCTTTCTGCATTCTAAGTTGGCACTTTCAAAAGCCAGAGATTCAATAAGTAGTTGTCTAGCATCTGGGTCTTTTACTCCTATTTGTACAGCCTTAGTTAATCTTTGTAAAAAGGCACTAAAGGTTCCTCTCTGGCCCTGTTTAATACTGGTATATGATTCAATTCGTTTTCCTAGTTCTTGAATCCTGTGCCAAGCATTTAAGGCTGCTTTGTGGTATAAGGACAAGATGTGTTCATCGTAAAGAGCTTAAACCTGTGGATCAGCATAAGGGCCTTCACCAAGAATTTGATCAAGGCCTTTTGCTTTTTCCTCTTGTTCTAAAATTTTTGCTTCTGAAAAAACTGAGTTCCAATATCCAATAAATTGATGTATCACCATAACCATATAAGCCTTGCAGAATACAATCCATAGTATTAGCAAAAAAGTTACTNAATCCCTTCTCAGATGTCCTATTCTACCACAATTAAAACATTTGGCATTTTGATATCTCCTCATTCCTTTGGAAATTGCTTTTCCTACCCAAGATTCGGTAGTATAGTCAAATGTCTCAGTGTTCATTGTATGCAGGATCCATTCATCCATAGGTGCTGATCTAACCTTTAGAGGCCCAGTATCTTTCTGCATTCTAAGTTGGCACTTTCAAAAGCCAGAGATTCAATAAGTAGTTGTCTAGCATCTGGGTCTTTTACTCCTATTTGTACAGCCTTAGTTAATCTTTGTAAAAAGGCACTAAAGGTTCCTCTCTGGCCCTGTTTAATACTGGTATATGATTCAATTCGTTTTCCTAGTTCTTGAATCCTGTGCCAAGCATTTAAGGCTGCTTTGTGGTATAAGGACAAGATGTGTTCATCGTAAAGAGCTTAAACCTGTGGATCAGCATAAGGGCCTTCACCAAGAATTTGATCAAGGCCTTTTGCTTTTTCCTCTTGTTCTAAAATTTTTGCTTCTGAAAAAACTGAGTTCCAATATCCAATAAATTGATGTATCACCATAACCATATAAGCCTTGCAGAATACAATCCATAGTATTAGCAAAAAAGTTACTAAATCTTTCAATGTTAATGTAGTCTGCCATATTGATTTATTAATTACCTGTTATGAGATCCGGTAAATTGTTTTAGGTGTAATAATCTTCAATGTCCAGCAGTTGTTGTGGTTGCAGAGTCGCGACTAGCAGCAATGCAACCAGTGGCAACAGGAACAGTCCTGAGCCACTTTTGTTTCCTGCCTTGGTACTGGTTAAATACTGAGAAATACGTTTTGCTTGACAAATTAAAAGCAATTAAATGAATTCCATATACGGAGCAAGAACCCAGAACTCACGAGCAGGGAGCACAAACTGGAAGCTACACAAGAGATGCCATGTGGCAAGGAATGCGGCAGTGGAGGAGGGGATGTTTATGAGCTTAAGAAATTTCCAAGTTGCTGCAAGCAATTAGATCTGCTGTGGTGGGAGTTTTACAAAAAAATAAATAAATAACTGCTTAGGTAAAAGCAAGCCAAGCGGGCAGGGTTGGGAGACTTTCTGTGCTGTGGACCGGATAGACCTTTAGGCTGCCACCTGGTAGGTGTGGAGTCTGAATCCATGCAGGGCACCAGATGAAGAAGGATGCTTAAAAGAAATCCCACATTAGCTCAGAATTGAGATTAATAGAGGGTTATTTTTTTAGGGGTAGACTCACAGATTAGAGTCCTCTGCACGAAGGGGGAACAGGATCACACCTCTAGAAGAGAGGCCAGATGTGTACTTTACATTGGCATATATAGTATAAGAGGCCACGCCCAAATGGGTGAGCAAATTAAAAGCTACTGGAGTAGGATTCCTACAGCACACCTAGGCATACAGAGACCACTCCAGCCATGGTTCCAGAGGAATGGGCTTCATCCCTAGCTGGATGCATCGTCGAAGTAATATTAGTTTGGCAAGTACGAAAGACGCAGGATTCAAGGGATGGTAGGGTGTTGCTACGCAGCCTCAGAGATTCCCCAAGGCCGGGAAATTGGTGGCAGAGTTAGAATCACTGCAGAAAAGCTCAATGAGGCCACTGAGTAGAAGCTGTGAAGGGGAAACCTAAGTTTTCAATAGAGGCTAGGACTGTGTGGTTCCTAACAAGGAAGAGGACATGGAAGGCAGGCAGCCCAAAGCTAAGGGGATGGGCCTACCCGAGTCACTTAGAAATCACCAAGAGCCCCAGTTGGTGGGCATAGAGCTTTGGAATTTGGTGTTTTCCTTGCTCTTCTCAGTCTTGCTTTGGTCCAGTCTTTCCCAGCTATGTCCCTATTCCTCTCCTTTGCAACAGGAACTATAAACTCTCTAGACCACTCTACACTGGAGGCATGTCACTGATTCTTTATCTGATAGGAACTCAAAGCTAAGGCATTTCCTTGGGTCTCAGAAGGACTTTGGACTTTCAAAGCATCAAACTTGTTAAGGACTGGAGCTACTTTTAAAAGAGGAATGGACATATTTTACCTCAATAGATGGCTGTGAGTGTATAGGAACCAGGAATCCATTATTGGGTCTGAACATGAGCTGTGTTTCATAGTCTCACCTGTTTGATCGTTTGGTCTCCAGGTGGTAGCGTCATTTCTTAAGGTTCTGGAGCCTTCGGGGGTCGGGATTTGCGGGAAGAAGTTGGTCAGTGGGGGCAAGAGTTGGAGTTTTGTAGCTCCGTTCCACTTCTTTACTCTTTATTTATAACAACAGAGGCACTGTAGCTGGTTAGCCTCCTGCTGCCAGGCTTTCTCTGCCTGTGACCCTGTCTTCTGCATCATGACTGAGTGATTCCTCTTTAATGTTAAACCAGAATAAACTCTTTCACCTTTAAATTGCTTCTTTTCAGGTATTTGGTCAAGAAAAGTAATTAGTACAAGTTATATAAAAACTACAAGTCACTTCGTGTTCTCGGCGAAGAACCATTATAAACGTGGCATTTTATCTCCCAAATTAACTCCAAAGCTCAGTTCATCCTATTAAAGGCAAATATAGACTACATCATAGAACTTGACAATCCTGTATCTAGAGAAATAGGAAATTCTACAGAAATTCAGAGAAGAAAATTATCTTGGTACTCAGTATTCACTGGGGAAAGGTCTCAAGACTCTCCACGGACACCAAGACCCATGAATACTTGAGCCATCTTAGCAAAGCGACTCATGTTTGAAAACAAATCATGACTGCCTCTCTATCTTATCTGGCTGGCTAGTCTTGACCTCACCAAGTATCTGAGGATGGCCTTGAACTACAGAGTCAGCCTCCTGCTGCTGAGATTGCAAGCCTGTGCTATCAAGCCTAGTTTATGTGGTACTGGGAATAAAACCCAGAATTTCATGCATGCTAGACAAGCACTCTACCATCTAAGACAGGCTCCTTACCCTGCAATGTGTGTGTGTGTGTGTGTGTGTGTGTGTGTGGTATGCCTATATATGTATGCATATGTATATGTACATGTATGGGCTCACGGTTACATGTGTGCACATGCATGTGAAGTGAGGTTGATGTCAGTTGTCTTCCTTAATCACCCTTCAGCTTGCTTATGTACTGAAAAGGAGACCAGCCCAATGAAAGGAATATAAAGGGGTGTCGTATGAGACAGGAGATGGCTTGGATTCTGGAGGACCTCAAAGACGACGTGGAAGAACTACTTGTTGACTTCAAGGGAAGTGGACAGCGCAGTGTATGAGATGATGATGCTGAGCTGGCATTTGCCTCTGACACAACACTCTGGTGACAGACGGGAGAAGACTTAGAGCTCAGCTGGGGGAGATTGGCTAGGCCGCTACAGACCTCATACAGACCCTTCAAGTGATGACGGATGGGCTGGTGGTGGAGACAGAGTGACATGGAGAGACTACAGAGACGATCAAGAAGTGAAGCTGATCCTGCCCTGCTATGGAGATAGAGATTAAGAGAGACATTGGGAACAATGGCTGGGTTCTTGGTTTGCGCAAGAAACCCGGATGGTTTGTAGATGCATGAGTGAGACAGAAACCTAAAATAGAAAAATATGCATAGAAAAACAGTTCCAAAGTCCAGTTTGGGGCCTGGTAAGATGACTCAGTGGTTAAAGACACTTGCTGTCTAGTAATCTAAGCCTGACAACCTGGGTTCAATCCCCAGAACCCACTTAAGGATGGGAGGAGAGAACTGACCCTGTGAAGTTGTTCTCTGACCTCCACGTAGCCACCATAACACTCATGTCCCCAATAATAATAACTAACAATGATTATAATAATAATAATAACAAAGTTAAAATAGATTGTAAAGTTCAATGTAAGGTGTGTTAGACTGAGGGTTTCTCAAGGACACATTGTCAGCATGATGGGTTCTGATTGACAAGATGACAGGAATACAGGACTACACTATGAGAGTCCAAGCGAGAACAGAACTCTCTGACCTCAGAGTCATCCTCGACTTTGGATGTGAGATACCCACACCATGAGTGATGTGCAGCCGCACTGAGATGCCACGGCACCTGCGGGCATCCTTCCTCTGACTCTGAGTAAATCTGAGTGGAGGCTGAGGACCAGGGGATTCTGAGCATGAGCACCAGGCCACAGGGTTCCAGGTCCATGTTAGCACAGTGGTCGGGGCAGTGATATTACAAGCTATCATTATTTTTCATACCTGCTCATCACATGCAAATGTATTCTAATGAACATGTATTATTTCACTAGGCTATTAAAAGACCAATAGAGGTTTTTCTTGATAAATAAGTTTACAAAGAAAGAAAAGTAAATGGCTTGTTTCTTTGTATTTGCTTCACCAGTTATAATATTTGAAGAACAACAATGTTTGGAAGAGAGTGGAAAAGTGGAGCAGAGTCAATATGAGAAAGAACCCCACAAGGACCAAGAGAAAAAAACACTTTCAAACCTAGTGACAAACCGCAGGTAGTCTCTATCTTAATATAAGCTGTGTGTGTGTGTGTGTGTGCATGCACACATGTGCTTGTATATATGTGGTATATATATGTGTGTATATGTGTGTTGAGGTGTGTGTATGTGTGCATGTGAATATATGTGTGTGTGCATGCACACATGTGCTTGTATATATGTGGTACATGTGTGTATATGTGTGTTGAGGTGTGTGTGTGTGTGCATGTGAATATATGTGTGGCGTGTATGTGTATTGTGGGCATGAGTGTGTTGTATATGTCTGTGCAGTTACATGTATATGCTTACATACAGAAATCAGGTTAACCTTGGGTGTTGTTCCCCTAGAGTTCTCTTCCTTGTTTTTTGGGACAGTCACCCAGGAGTTCACGGAGTGTGTCAGAATGGCTGGTTAGTGAGCCTCGGGAATCTGCAGTCTCCCTCTCCCCAGGATGGAGATTACAAGCACATGCTATCACATGTCAGTTTTCCCAGTTTTTCATGTGCATCCTGAGAAACATGCTTGGGTCCTCATATTTCTGGAACAATCAGGTTTTTTTTTTACTGAGCTATCTCAACAGCCAGGGCCACCATTTCTTTTTCTTTTTTAAAATTTTCTTTATCACTTTATATTATGTCGATTGGGTGCTTTGCCTGCATTTCCACTTGTGCAGCACATGTGTTTGGTGCCCTCAGAGTCCAGATGAGGGCAGGTATCAGACACCCTAGAAGTCGTAGAAAGTTCTAGATGGGTGCTGGGAACTGAACGCTGGTCCTCTGAGGAGCATTCGGTGACCTTGACAGCTGAGCCTTCTCTCCTGCCCCAACAGCGTTGTTTCTTAACAAGATGCATTCAAAGCAGCTCTGTAATCCCCTTGTCCAATCCACCAGAGCTTCCCAGTGCAGGCTCCAATTCAGACCCATTAATAAAAGCTTCAATTTATCCAAAGAAACTGAAACGAAGTTCTTCCCTTCCCCTGCCATCTCTCATTAGTCTTTCTCTTGCTTCTGCCTTCTCATGCAGATGCTCACAGAGCATTTGCTGCAGACCGACTCCCTGGTTCCCTGAACCGGTGGGATTTGGGCATAAATGCCTTGAGAATTGCTCAGATGCAGCCCAGACCTGGCTGGCTCTGCTGAAATCCAAAACCCATCCATGTGGAGATGGACACTTTTCTCAACCTTCCCTGTCACGGACGGATCCTCACAGTGCCCCCCCCACCGCCGCCGCATCTCAGAGTGAGAAGATCTGACACCTGCTTCCTGCCAGAGCCTGCTGCCTCGTTTCCATCCCCTGCAACCTAAAATTAGATGACACCGCCAGGAAGATGTTCATCCCAAGAAAAGCAGTTCTACTTAGCAACAAGGGCCCGACTCTGCAGCAACCATTCTCAGAAACCACATCAGACCTGTATGAGAAGGGGAAGAGGAGGAAGTTGCCTTGGGAAATGGACCACACAAACAGCTGAGTGCCTTACCATCCCTAAAAGGGATTCGAGGCCCTTTGTTCCAGGCAAATCCCTCCACCACCCACAACCAGCTCCACGCAGAGCCTGTGAAGTTATAATTCCAGGTTATACCTCTGCTTTTGCATCATGTAATGTAACACCTGGGACCAGGTTAGTGCCTCTCCTCTGATTAGAAATTGACAGAAAGCAGCTGATTATAACTCTGCCTGAAATGTCCCTTCCCTGACCCACATATACAATATAAATAGGTGTATTTGTGAATATGCATTTTCAGATATAGATATAGACATAGGTAGAAACATAGATCAACAGACTGAAGAAATTGAGGGAGTTAGTTTCATTTGCTTGTTTTATTTTATTTTTTTTCCTAATCAAGGTGCATTTTTGGAGGCTGCATTCAATTCCAATTAGGAGAAGCTTTCATGCCTTTTATATCAGAACAACTATATTTAACATCGCCACTCACTCCAAATAGTAATTGGATTTTATAAGGTATGAGGCTTTTAAAGCTACCCCGGGGTCTCAGAATCTTCTCTCTGCTGCTAATGAGCCACGCTGGCTGAGCTGGAGGCACAAATGCTCTGGCAGGGGCTCCCCAGGCACTGCCATCTCCCACCACACCTCTCCTA
>LOEQ01000459.1:125749-139377 GCA_001685075.1 Bramus lutescens | reverse complement strand
CTCCTGAAACTGAGAAGCTTCTGTAAAGCAAAGGACACAGTCAACAAGACAAAAAGGCAGCCTACTGAATAGGAAAAGGTCTTCACCAACCCCACATCAGAAAAAGGACTGATCTCCAAAATATATATTTAAAAAAAACTCAAAAAATTAAACATCAAAATTCTAAATAATCCAATTAAAAATAGGGTACAGAATTAAACAGAGAATTCTCAACAGAAGAATTTCAAGTGACCAATAGATACTTAAGGAAATGTTCAACATCCTTAGCTATCAGGGAAATGCAAATAAAAACAACTCTGAGATACCATCTTACACCTGTTAGAATGGCTAAGATAAAAACAAAACACTAATGATAGCTTATGCTGGAGAGGATGTGGCGTAAAGGGAACACTCGTCCATTGCTGATGGGAATGCAAACTTGTACAACCACTTTGGAAATCAGTATGGCGGTTTCTCTGAAAATTGAGAATCAACCTACCTCAGAATCCAGCGATATTACTCTTGGGCATATACCCAAAAGATGCTCAATCATACTACAAAAGCATTTGTTCAACTATGTTTATAGCAGCATTATTTGTAGCAGCCAGAACCTGGAAACAACCTAGATGCCTCTCAACTGAGGAATGGACAAAGAAAATATGGCACATTTACACATTAGAGTACTTACTACTCAGCAATAAAAAACATTGACATCTTGAAACTTTCATGCGAATGGATGGAACTAGAAAACACTACCCTGAGTGAGGTAACCCAGACACCAAAAGAAGAATATCACATGTGCTCACTCAGAAAGAGAGGAGGAGTGGATTGGGGGGGTGGGAAGAGAGGGGCATTGAGGGTGGACTGGGAGAAGAGAAGGGAGGCAAAACTGTAGCAGGATGTAAAAGAAATAAATACATAAATTTATTTTTTAAAAAAGTAGGCTGCAGCCACACATATCTGTAACCCTAAAATTGGGAAGAGGTGACAGGCAGATACAGAGTTCTAGATGAAACAGCAGACTTTCAGTTTCATGAGACACAGAGAGCTATAGTGGAAGACCCTCAGAGGACTGATCTGGACGCTACATTAGCACGTAGGTAGCATATATATGCCCATATATGCTATGGGCATATATGACACACGCTTTTGATAGATAACAAACTTCTTAGACCACGAGGACGTGAAGTTAGAAATCAATTAAGGAAAAAGATTAACCAAGTTGCAGAATATGGTATACAAATGAACAGATAATCTATCACAAGAGATACTAAATATCCTTGAAGTTTTTAACCTAAATTACTATATGATTCATTCATTCCACTTCTGGGTGTAGACTGGGAGTAATTGAAAGCAGTCTAGAAGACATGAATGTGTATCTGTGTTGGCAGTAAATTATTCACAGTAGACAAGTCAAGAAGTGAATTGAACATCCATCCAGTAACCAATAAACAGGAAAAGCCAATGCAATATACATACACATATATATACACATATACACACATACATACACATATGTATATATATAAATATATATGTCATTTTGAATGAGCCTGGAGGGCATGATGTTTATCATGAAAGGTAACTTTAAAAACACCAAGTTCCCAGTTTGATGAGTTACCTAGAACCGGCAAAACAGAGCACGTTAATTTCAGAGGCTTCAGGTAGGGGTTCTGGCATTTGCCGCTTAATAAATATCCAGTCTCTATTTACAATATGAAGAATTTAGGAAGTAGAGTGTGGTAAGGTGGATGTACTTAATTCCACTGGACTGTTCATTAAAATATATAATATGGCACATTTTATATTATACATATCACCGTAATTTTTTTTACATTTAAAAAAGATTTGCAGATATCAGGCTCAGCTCACAAAGCCTACGGCGTCCTGATTCCATAGGCTGCACGAGGCTCTTTTTTTCTTGTATGAACTGTTATCCTGGAGGACAAAAGCTGACTGTATCCCAACTGAAGCATTTGTCACATCCCACCAAAGTCCATTCATCATGGCAAAGGTTGCCCTGGAGCTAAGAGTGCTGGCTCTTGGAAGTGGGCATTCTCTTAGACTCTTGACTGTGCAGTTCACTGGGCGCCCTGATACAACTGACTCAGTCTCCCCAAACCTTAGACTTCCTATTTGGAAATGGACGCCATCAAACCCTTAAAAGAGAGGTTGCTGGATTCAATGGTAAGCTGTGTGTGCACAGACAGACAGAAAGACTTCCTGCTCCTTACTGGGTGTTCAGTGATTGCTATTGCCATCTGCTGTTGGACTTTCCGGATAGATATGAATAAATATCTACTCACCCCAGAGAGCCCCAAAAACAGACCAAAGAAATAATGCTCCCTAAGTCTAGCTTAGTGTTACCAGCGAGTTACTGGGACCACTCACAGGAGCAGGGGTGAGGGATTGCTGACAGGAGCACAGGTTTCTCTGAGGCAAAGGAGTCACTGAAAAGCCCACCCCAGCATGGCAACTCACGAGGGTACCATCCCTGTAGCTCCCTGGACGGCTTGCAGGTGGCTCAGACTACTGGGGCATCTCCTGTCCCCAGCGACTGCTGCTGCCGCCTACAGAGCTTTAAGGAAAGCCCTTGTGAGTTTTGTTTACTTCCTCAGCCTTATGAAAGCCTCCTTCCTCCCTAATTCAGAGAGTGTTTCAACCCAGAGGAAACAACTACAAGACACCATCAGTCCCTTTAATCAAGCGTGCCATAAGAAATCAATCAGGCGCACAAACCCACAGAGTCTGCCTTTTCCCGTCTTTTTCCACAGCGCTCATCTTAGCTGGTTCCTTTCATCTTTATCCGCAATTCTGACCTGAGTACAATCAAATCCAACCACCAAGGTCACACGGCCTCATAATGTAATTAGCCAGAAGAAAAGTAAATTTGGAACTCAATGTCAATAGTAAAATCTTGTTTAATTAGACTATAAAATAACCAGTTTCCTTGTAGCATGCTGTGTCTACTGGGTCTGGGTTAATCCCCATCCTCTGTAACTAATCTTCTAGGCTTTCAAGAACTAGGTGGCTCTGCCTCCAGCCTTGACCCCTCCCCACCCACTATTCACCTCTGGCTCAAAGGGATCTGTCTAGAAGGAACATCTGGCTCCCCACATTTTCTGGGACCTGTTGCTCTGCTCCATGCTTGGGCCCACACTCCAATTGCATTGAACTGCTATGGTTCTCCAAGTCTGTCATTTTAAATGGACTTCTCTGTCTTTGCCCACACAGCCCCTCCTCCTAACAAGTTATTCCATGGCAGCCATTTTCACAGCCTAGCTTCAAGGTTGCTTTTCCATGAGATGCTTCCCAGCTTCCTCAGCATTTGACTCTATGGCTGCAACAGCTGAGCGCAGTGTTTGCCTCTTCCTGACAGGAACCGGTGCCTGTTCCCCTCCTTGATCCCAGTCTTCTATATAAGGCTGACGTGTAGGAAATTGTGATATTAATGGACCTACTTAGTGCCGAAAGAGACAAGGGTGGCAGGCATGGCATAGATTTTGAAATACCTGGATTTGAATTAAGTTCAGAAACTCTAATTGAGGTGGGAATTCTCAGTGGACAGCAAGGGCCCAGGGGAAGCGGATGGAAAAATTACAACCTGGTCACATGAGAACAAGGACAACATAGTTGAATTAATAGGCAGCAATGCGCCAGCCAAGGTGGCAGACCAGCAATGCTGCCCGGGACTAGCAACCAGATGAGCCACAAGACAGACAGCGGAGTTTGAACATTTGATGCCTCGCCCTCACACACAACTGGGCAAACAGCCTGTTTACAGCACAAATTCATCTCCCTGGTTTGTGCAAGAAAGCATGCACAGAGCATACGGGTCCTCCAGTGTTTCAGACTGTGATAGCCCAGGGAATTAGGCAACCTTAGTAGAAATTATTGGAATCCGTCTCCAAGGTTTCTTTAGGTCCTGTAAAAACTCCCTAGACAAGACTCTGGGCAGTTTCTCCTCCTGGGAGTGTCTCTCACCTTCCTTAATTTCTCACTTTTTTCCCATTTTTCTTAATAAAATCTGTTTTGACTGTGATCATTCTTTCTTTGTCCACAACTTTATTCCTCATCAACATGGATGAAAAAAACGGGAGTGCCACAGTCTCGGGTCGACATTTGGTTAGCGGGGACCCTCCGGGACACTCCAGCTCCTTATCCAGCACCTTTGCGCTTATGTCAAGCCTGTCTGGGCTGAGAGAGGCCCCTTCTCTCTCTCAAGGATCCACATCAACGCCAGTCCGAGATTCAAAAGAGATACAGGCTGTGTGCCATTCCATGTCTCACACAGCATCCAGCACAGTCGTGCTTTGGAGATGGGGCATCATTTAGGGAGGTTTTCAAAGTGTCACCACGACAGCTCATATCTGTTGTGTGCACACCATTGTGTGTCAAGGACAGGGTGATTGTGCTGAAATCATGGTGCTAGTGAAACCTCAAACCCCGAGAGAAGCCTCAGGCTGAGCGATGGTTTCAGATGCTAATTTCCACACAACTGTGTTTGTTTAAAGCACATCAAGCAGCCCTTTGGTACTGTGTTCATTTTCTTCTTGGGTATACATGTGTCACTTCATGTCTATTGACATTGTTAGAAAGAATGCAAACAAAAAAGATCATCTTTGGTTCTGTAGCAGAAATGTGGTTTTGAAAGCCAAGCTCTGAAAATATGAACCAAGATGGGAGTGGGGAAAGAACCATAATTTCAAGTGCTTCTTATTTACAAATCAAAGGCAAAGCCAGCCAGCTTGTAGTCAATAGAATTTTACTGTCAACTCTAGCTAGGAAGAGCTTAGATAGAATGCTGGGGGGTTTTATACCATAGGAAGAGGTGACCTCAGCCCTTCAGCCCACTGGGAATGGAAGAAGAAGCAGTTCAAAAGTGTCAGGGCTCTTATCAACTTATCTTAGGGCAAAACCTCAGGTAGAGGATCAAACACTTGAGGTGAATAAGTAAGAACCCAAGAATACTGCAGCCATGGCCTGCTTCTTCTGATGAACATAGCAGGAGACAGTCTACAGATTCCATAGCAGTGTAGCACAAACATACATCTAACATGGATGGACATGGGTGGACATGGGAAGGTGGCCCTGGGTGAAGGGAGTATCAAAACATGAGGACACCTACCAAGAAGAGTCTAGAATGGCAGTTTTCAACCTTTGGGCTACGACCCCCTTTGAAGGGGATCAAATGAACTTTCCACGGGGGGGGGTCACCAAAGAGCATCAGAGAACACAGATATTTACATTGCAATTCATAACAGTAGCAAAATTACTATGTTATTGTGTATCAGAGAAAAGAATTTTATGGCTGGGATCACTACAACATGAGGAACTGTATTAAAGGGTCACAGCAGTAGGAAGGTTGAGAATCACTACTCTAAAAATTTCACGTGCCTTGGAGAAGGTTCCAGAGTTACTGAGAAGACACACAAATAATTGAAGCGGGACAAAGAAGCTGCGGAACACGGCTTTGGATTAAATGAAAGCAATCTAGACCATGGTCTTCAGTATTGAGTAGTCAGGCAAAGCTTTAACATTCATGACTGAGTCACAGCTGAGACCTAGGAGCAGGGCCGTGGTAGCCACCAAGAGGGGAAGACAGTGAGAGTATAGAAGAAAGCAATATGGTCTTCACAATGTCTTCAACAGCACTGATTTTCTGCTCCTCAGGTCTTCACAGAGCTACACTTTGTAATCCCTCATCAGGGAAAAGCAAAGAAAGACAGAAACCCTCAGAAAGCCTGGAAATGAAGGTGAAAGAGATTTAGCCATTGACACCATAAATGCAATATTTCCTCCATGTGGGTACTAAGAATACATAAGTGAACCAAAAGGTTAACTTTCAAAGACAGACTACAAGACTATTTGGAAAGGATGAGGTAGGCAGAGATGGGGCAGTACAAACACAAGCAGAGGACAATAATATATATGTTTGTTTGTCTCCTTATGTGAGCATGCATAAAGAAGCATTATATTGTATAATAATAATATATTTACCAAAAACATTGATAAAAAGAACTGTCACTGATAGATTTTGCATTTTAGTATACTAGATCTATATATCATAAAAAGAGACTGTGTCCTATGTAAGAGGGTCCTTCGTGCTAAGTGCTAAGTAGGGGACTGAGAAGTGCAAAAATGTACTGCTTCATGTAATGTGATAAAGTAAGGTGGCATATGAGCCTATTCTATGAGTGTAACTACAAGGGTTTCTGGGCAATGAAGGTTCTGTGAAGAGGGCGCAACTGGCTTGAGGTTATGTCCTGCATGCTCAGTGATAATCAAGGAAGTTGTTGAATCTGGAACAGATAGATAAAGAAGAACAGACAACAAACGGCAAGAGAGCAAATCATGGGCTTTTGCTCTTAGGCAGAGAAGTCTCATGATCGCCTTATATCATTAAAAGGCTACTTTTTTGGTAAAAGAAATGGCAAAAAAAAGCACACAATTTGCCAGCTGATAAAAGCATGAGAGAAAAAGAGAGATACACAGAAAATCTTTGTCTAAAAAATCGATATGTTTGCACAAGCACTCATATCACAAAAAAATGTTAAAAATTTTCTAGTAAATAGGCCAATATTGTCAGGAAGGATAAAAATGAGCTGCATGCTGTTAATAAGACATACTTTAAGCATACGATCAAAAAAAAGTGAAATTGCTAACAAAAAGAAGACTGATAAAACAGACGTTAAGATTGTAAGTTACAGGAGGGAGGCCACTTGTTTGTTTGCAGTTTGCTCAGCCCTGATATAATCACACAGAAACTGTATTAATTAAATCACTATTTGGCCTATTAGCTCTAGCTTTTTATTGGCTAGCTCTTACATCTTAAGTTAACCCATTTCTATTGATCTGTGTATCCCCACGTGGCTGCGGCTTACCAGCAAGATTCCCTCCAGCGTCTGTCTCTGTCGGGGCTAAATGGTTTCTCCCGACTCTGCCTTCTTTCCCTCAACATGCAGTTAGTTTTCCCTGCCTACCTCTGTTCTGCCCTAATATAGGCCCAAAGCAATTTCTTTATTAATCAATGCTAATCACAGCATACAAAGGGAAATTCCACATCAGCAAGTGTCCCTAAAGATAAAGATAATCATAGATGCTTAAAGTTTGCATTCACCCAGCTACATGGAAACTAAGTATGTCTATTCATATATGTAAGCAATTTTTTTCTGGATTGGAGAGAGATAACTCAGTAGTTAAGAGTGCTGACAGCTTTTCCAAGAAACCTGCATTCAATGATTCAATTCCCAGCACCCACAGGGTGGCTCATAATAGTCTGTAGCACCAGTACCGAGAGATATGTGCCCTCTCCTGGCCTCTCCAAACACTGCATGCACATGGTACAGACTCAATGGTACCATGCACATGGTACACTCAAATACCCATACACATAAAATAAAATAATTTACAAAAACAAAGAGAAGTTCTGCTAAGATATAATAAACATAATAATGATGATAAAATAAATCATAAATTGAATGTTACTTAGTTCAGTAAATTAAATGATACAGAACTCATAGAATATGTATGTTCATCAAGAACAATGATAAAAAAAAATTGGAGAGAAAAGAAATAAAAATAGACAAAAATAAAATGGGCCATGGGCATCTGCTCAGTTTCATTAGCAATCAGGAAAATAATTTTTAAAATCATGATGAGGAAACATGTCACACCATTCAGTCAGTAAGAACTGAAGAGCTGGACAAGTCTAACTGTGAGCAAGGTTTGGATCAAGAGTGTTCTGCTCACTGCAACGGGAAGAGATAAAGCTCGGTCATAGATCCATGGCTGCAACCACTTTGGAAAACAAATGGACACTTATCCAAACAAAAGAAGCATTTTTGTATCCCACAGTTCAGACACAGCTCTCTCCTTCCTGAGGCTTTACTATGTACACCAGGAGATATGTCCAAAATCACAGTGGCATTCCTTTTAAAACATATATTCTTAACGTTTTAAGTTATATATGGTTGTGTGTGTGTGTGCATGAGGGTATGTGCACATGAGTGTAGGTGCCGGTGGAAACCAGAAGCGCTGAATTCTCTGCAGCTGAAGTTCCAGATGGTTAATCTACCGTGTGGGGTTTAGGAATAGTACCCAGGCTCTCAGGAAGAGCAGCAAATACTCTCAGCTGCTGAGCCATCTCTCAAGTCCTCCCTCACAGTAGCATTCTTTATAGACTTCAGCAAACTCCTTATGTGAAGGACCAAACAGCAAACATTTGACTCTTTGAAGATCATCCAGCAACAGCTTAATTCTGCACTAGAGCCAGGACAGCAGTAATTCAACAGTACAGAAGCAAGGAACTATGGCTGCATTGCCACAAAACATGTTAGGCACCATGAAATTTGAATTTCAGATTTACATGTAATTTGAAGATATATCCTTCTTATGTTGTGGGACATAATGGTCCAGCTTTACTGGTGGCTTGACTAGACTGAGAATTACCTAGGAGACATGCCTCTGACATGTTCATAAGGGTGTTTCTCAACAGGCTTACCTGAAGAGGTACAACCCACTATGGTGTCGCTTCATGGGCTGAAACCTTTGAGGAGGCAGCTCGGCTTCGGCATTCACCTACCTCACTTCCCTGACTGATGATGCTGTGTGATGGGTATCCCACACTCCTGCCTCCGTGCCGTCCCTGCGATGAATGATGGACTGAATATTGTTTATTCTGTGAGTCAGAATAAATCTTCTTCCTCAGTTTGCTTTCTTGTGGCAAAGATAGAAGTAACTACTGCACAGAAACAGGCAGAACATTGTTTTCAAGCCTCTGGTGAAATTGTGTAATCTGAAGAAAACAAAAAAAAGAAATAATAAATTTGTCTACAACAAAGAGCTAAGTAGAATTTATCATAGAAACAGTTGAAATTACACAGTGGAGAAAAGGAATAAATCCACACATCAGCATCAATGGAATGCAAAAAGAAAACCTTTACTGTAAGAAGTCAGTCAACAGTGGGTCAGTGAGATGGCTCAATGGGTAAAGGCCCCCACCATCAAGGTGACAACCCGAGTTTCTCCCTGGGGACCCACAGTGTGACGTTCTCAAGAGCTCTCACTCCAGAGAGTTGCCCTCTGGCCTCCATAGGTGAACTGTGACCGCTACACACGCCCACTTTAACTACATAAAATGTATTTAGGAGAGAAGCCAACGGTGTTGGATGGTAACGCTTTCAAGTTTTCGGAAAAGCAGCCACCCAGGTGGCATTAAATGCATAAGAATTTCATTTAGAGACGAGAGCTTCGTGGAAGATGGTAGCCGGAACCAGGAAAGTCTAGAAGAGCCACCAGTTTGTGTGTGAGCTGGCATCATGAAAGCAAGACAGAAAAGCAGGAGAGATGACAGGGCAGTCTAGGAAAGGGGACCCTTGCCCCCCAAGGGTGTCCACAAAAGAGCTGTCTAAGAAACACATCAGCCTTAATCTCCTCACATAACCAGTCACTGCCAGTAAACAGAGCGTGGTACCAGCACAAACACCTATTGCTTTTAGTTTGGCTCCTGAGCTCTTGGTTCCAATCTGTTCCCAGGTGGACAGATGCCTGGAAGGTGAGTCTCGTGGCTTCATCACTGCATCCAGAAGGCATCCCACTCAGCAAGTTCCAAAATGGGCAAAATAGAACTATTTCGTGGTTTATGCAGAGGCATCGAAACATAAAGATAAGACTCTAAAGTGATAACAAACATGAGCTTGCGATTGTGGATTACTCCATAGGAAAGGGTGAGGACAAAAGTTAATAGGTTTTACACTAGGACTCAGTGTGGTGGAGTGCAGGAAAGATCTGCCTCAGCTGGAGGGAGGGCACATGGCTGTGCATGTATGACTCACATTTGTGTTGCACACATAAATCTTACGTAGTTTTGTATGTGTGACATATCACACAACAATTTTTATTGAGAGACTCTTTTTGCATACTTGGGGAGTGGTATGTGAGAATACTCGGTTATGTGTCAAGAATAGTGGCCACAAGCATATGAAGACCAGAGCCTACTTGGGAAAAGCTACCTGGTTCAAACTGAGTAGATGAAAGCTTTTTTTCTCTATTTATTTCTACATATATCTCAAGACTAGCTTGGAGTTCTTCTAACTCTTGTGGGAAAACATGCTCTTTTTTCTATCTTTTATTAAGAATTTTTCAATACAATCTTTTCTTATTTTACACAGCTATCCCCATATTCCCATTCCCTCCCCTCCTCCAGCTTCCTCCACTTCCTCTCCACCCACCCCCCCTCCACTCCTCAGGAAGGGTAAGGCTTCCCATGGGGAGTCAACAAAGTCTGGCACTTCACTTTGATGCAAGACCAAGGCTCTCCCTCCTTTAATTAGACTGAGCAAGGTAGCCCTCCAAAAACAATGTGCTCCTAGATACTCGTTCAAGCACTAGGGATAAATCCTGATCCCACTGCCAGTTGCCCCACGGACTGTCCAAGCCTCACAACTGCCCCCCACATTCAGTAGGCCCAATTCGATCCTATGAAGGTTCGCCTGCTATCAGCCCAGAGTCAGTGAGCTCTCACTAGCTCAGGTCAGCTGTTTCTGTGGGTATCACCATCATGGTCTTGACCCCTTTGCTCATATTATCGCTCCTCCCTCTCTTGGGCTGGTTTCAGGTAGCTTGGCCCAGTGCTTTGCTGTAGATCTATGTATCTGCTTCCATCAGTTGCTGGTTGAAGGTTCTATGAGGACAATTAAGGTAATCATCAGTCTGATTTCTGGGGAAGGCCAGTTTAGTCATCCTCTCTGCTGTTGCTTAGAGTCTTAACAGGGGTCATCCTTGAGGATTCCTGGGAATTTCCCTAGTATCACGTTTCTCGATAGCCCTTTAATGGCTCCCTTAATCAAGATATCTCTTTCCTTTCTCTCCCTCACTATCCTTCTGCCTTCTTGAGCATCCCAGTGTTCTCCTCCTCCCTCTCCTCCCTCCCTTCTTCCCCCATCCTGATTTTCTCATGAGGTCTTGTCTGTTTCTCCTTCCCAGGTGGATCCATGTATGTCTCTCTTAAGGTTCTCCTTGTTATCTAGCTTCTCTGGGATCATGGACTATATGCTGATTGTCCTTTGCTTTACATCTAATATCCACTTATGAGTGAGTACATACCATGTTTGTCTATATGGGTCTGAGTTACCTCACTCAGGATGGTCTTGCATGCAAATGGATGGAACTTGGAAAACATTCTCTTAACTGATGCCAGTCAACAGAACTCAAAGGGACCTCAGAGCTTTGCATCTTTTCTCTCATCTCTGTGGATGTGGCTAGCCCTGTGGGTCTTCCACCTCCTTGCTCAATAGTCACAGATGGAATGGTCCACCAAAGACAAACCCACTTTCCTTAATAACTGAACCCTGTGAGACTCCTGCCTGTGCTGAAATTACACCAGAAGTTCAAAAGTCAATACCACACTCCTACACCACTTTATGGTCCTACTAGCTTCATGGGGGATTATAATCACTCAGAGGCCTGGCACTGGATGCCAACTGGATCCAACTTGAAGCAGAGAGCAAGGGAAAAACTTGAGGGTGTCAAAGCAGGTTTTAAAATTCTTAGTTAATGATTATTCATTGGCAATTGAATTTAAATTTTAAGAAATGCCACATTTTTTTTTCAACCACCAAGGGTATTTTCTCTTGATCTATAGACATGACATTAGATGTTTCTAAGACTAAATCACTATTGCATTCCTGGAATGTTGTAAACTTGGTCATGAATTCAGCCCTGCTTCTAGAATGCTGGACTCAATTTGCAAGGTTACAATCAAGACTTGCTTTTTTCATAACTCAACTTGGACAATTTATTTTGCAATCTGGAGGTAGATCCCAGGGCCTCATATGTACAAAGCAGATGTTCCACCATGAAGATACACCCCTGGTGTTCTTGGGCAGAGGGGGGATATCTCCATCAATTATGTTGCATAGGGTTTTAGTAAATGCATAAGGAAAGTCCCCATGTATTTCTTTGCTCTGTTTCTTGTACATTAAATTGATAAAACCACCCACCCTGGCCCTCATGTCCTTTCTGAAATGCAAGTTTTGGCATTGCTGGAAATAGAACTTTAGTTTTTCAGTCTTGCCTGGTACTTGGCTTCTGAGTTTTGAGAGCCTTTCTCAATTTGACTCAAGATTGCAAGACACAAATTTCGATTTAGTCTATTTAATTAAACTTCATAATGTTATTACCCAAACTCTTTGTATTCTTAGTTTCAGCAGCTTAATCTTTCTAATATGTAGGAAAATTGGCTGAAGTCACTCTTTTCCAGGTTATAATTCTCTTCTTCTTGTGGCCTACTCTTCTTTCTTTGGTAATGATCTTTTATTGTCAAAGAAATGGCATTAGATGACATGTTATTCATTGAATGAATATTTCTGCCTGTCTGTGCCTTGTATTATCAAGCTAAAATATCCCTCCATCAATTTTCATGTTTTATGCCTTTAATTAATTAATATATAATTTTTAATTATATATTACTGCAAAAGTGTTTTATTTGTGGTTTTTAAATTGTTATATATTAATCCGATATTTTGGATTTACTTATTTAGCCTTTTAAAATTATTATTTCTTTCTTTATTTTTTAGATGAATGTGTCTTTTACAAACAACCTAAAAAGAGATTGCATTTGCTAGATTGTACTGTACTTAAGCCTCAAAGTAAAGTTAATCATTTTGATTTAAGTATCATAGCCTGTTTACATGTACCATCATGAATAACACATACTATACTAATGCCTGTCCTGTCTCATGCTGTGACATCGAAGAGACATTTTCCCCATTTTTCCTGTTTTACATTTCACACCAGGTTCTTTTCTGTGACGATATGAACACTGGCTGATTTTGAACTTTATGTCCATAACCATGCTTTAATTTTAGACTTAAGACTCAAAACGTCTTACATCTAAGTTGTAAGATTCAAGTTCGAACTTCTAAAACATCAAAGCTCAAAGCTATGGAGTAGAGCGCTGCTTACAGGGGACATAATTCATTCATGTGCCTCTGCTTTTGCCTTCACTCTTCCTGAGCTCTTGCTAATATCACACAGCAGGGTCAGAAACTTTAGTGCCCACTTTGCACTGTTCTGTCAGCTGTCCTCTGTTTTCAGAGCGTAGCAAAGGGATTCTGTGCAACTACTTAATTCCCCTAGTCTTTGCTTGAGCAATACAACCCAACTGCTGTCTGTTCTCACTCATTTCTTAGATAATTTGGGGTACTATTCCTAAGGGAGAGCTCAGCAGGTCTTGCTGTTGTCAGTGTTTTCACACCCTTAGGCTCTTTGGTTTCGTCTGTCCATCTCCAAAGACAGAGAAGAGAAAACTAAAGGTTCAGCAATAAAACTGTTGCTGATATGAAACCAGAGGTGGACCCGCAAGATAGCCTCCTGGATAAAGAAGCCTGCTGTCAAGGCTGACAGCCTGGGTCCAGTCCCTAAGTCCCACAACGTAGAAGGAAGGAGTCATTCCTACAAGTTTTTCTCTGACCTCCACATGTACACTATGGCATATGCATGCCCAAATAGCAGACACATGTGTAAACACAGATGGATGATAAACATAGCATAGATAGACAGACACATAGATAAATAGATGATAGATAGAGAGATAGACAGACATAGATAGACAGACAAACAGACACATAGAAGATAGATAGATAGAT
>LOEQ01000459.1:94754-106483 GCA_001685075.1 Bramus lutescens | reverse complement strand
TTTTAGTTGTTGCCAATGAAAATGACTGAGGACTGGTTTTCACACTCAGAGGCACGGAAATATCCACCTGGAAACGAAGCCCTTGCACACGTGTGGGAGGGCTCTGCTCCTGCGAATGAGCTGTGGCTGTTCCTGCTCGGCTCACTCCAAATGAAGAGCCGAAGTGGACCCAGGAGAGAGCCATTTCCCGCGGCCACACCTGGTTTGACGTGCCCTTGGTTCCCCGGTGAGGTTCTTAGCTCTTAATAACAGAGCCGTCAGTGCAGGGAGGGAAACTTATTGAGGATCATTATGCTGGCCTTAACTGCTAATGAAGTGAGCCCTGTTATTCCAGAGAATGGGTTTGCTCCTGAGTTCTTTGTTAAGAAGGCCCAAGAGGACCATCTGAGCAATGCCTCTCTGGCCTAGTTGGGCTCAACTGACAGGCACAGGGAGAGCAGCGTCGGTCGGTCCTTCTTCAGGCTACAGTCACTCTTTCCCGGGTGTCTATCCTGGGCACCTCTGCTTCTCTGAGCCCCAAGTTCACTTTTATTGACAAATGAGCTGAGCCGCATTATTTGAGTCTCCTCAATTGTATGCGAGTCCTGTCTCTCCTAGAATAAATAGCTCGTCACAAACCTCAATGGACTAAAACGGCACAATTTCACCTCCTCCAGATCTCCGGGTCCGAAGTCTGAAATGGGTCTCCTGGGCCCGGATCATCCTGTTGGAGTCCCCCAGACCAGGAAGAGGAGCTGGTTCGTTACCTTTGGCTCATTTCCAGAACATTCCTTGTCTCTTCCAGCAATGTCAGTCTGAGTCCCTCTCCATCTGCCTGCTCTCTGATTCCCTCTTTTGATGTCTTTGCCCAGTTCTACATGCCTGTGTGATATCACAGACGCCAATAACTCGGTCATCTCCCTATCTGAACATCAGCTAGTGAGCAGCCTTCCTTCTGTCTGTAACCCTAACTTTTTACCCTTTGCCGTTCAACCTGGCATACTCACTGATTCTGAAGGTTGGAACATGGGTACCTTTGGGGCCACAGTTCTGCCTGCCGCATCAGTCACACAAACTTATGTTTCTATCATAATTGCCTCCCGTCATCTACTCTTGACTTCTCTGGGGCCTACAGGATGCATGTCATGTAGCTAGAGAGAAATACTTCAGCATTTGAACACTTGGTATTGAAGAAAGTGAAAAAAGAAAACACCAACATGTCTGAACACATTCAGCAGCTGCCATGATGCACGGGTCATCCCAGAAACTACTTGTCAACAAGAAATCTCACAAGATATGGAAAGGATCCCCATTTTCACCTTTTTATTGCTTTTGTTGCACTATACATTTTTCTCCGCCCTCCTCCCTTCCTCTCCCTTTCTACCCTCCCCTGTCACCCCTACGTTCCCAATTTACTCAGGAGATCTTGTCTTTTTCTCTTTCCTGTTTAGATCCATGTATGTCCCTCTTAAGGTCCTCTTTGATGTCTAGGTTCTCTGCAGTTGTGGACTGCAGGCTGCTTTTACTTTGCTTTATTTTCAAAAGCCACGTATGAGTGAGTACATACTATATTTGTCTTTCTGGGTCTGAGTTACCTCACTCAATATGTTTTTTTTTCTAGATATATCCATTTGCATGCAAATTTCAAGATGTCATTATTTTTTACCACTGTGTAGTACTCCATTGTGTAAATGTACCACATTTTCTTTATCCATTCTTCGGTTGAGGGGCATCCAGGTTGTTTCCAGGTTCTAGCTAGTATGAATAATCCTGCTATGAACATAGTTGAGTACATGTTCTGTGGTGTGACTGAGCATCTTTAGGATATATACCCAAAAGTGGTATAGCATGCTGGATCTTGAGGTAGATTGCTCCCTAATTTTCTGAGAAATTGCCGTACTGGTTTCCAAAGTGGCTGTAAAAGTTTGCACTGCCACCAGCAATGGAAGAGTCTTCCCCTTACTAAATATCCTCTTCAGAATAAGCTGTCATCAGTGTTTTTGATCTCGGCCATTCTGACAGGTGTAAGATGGAATCTCAGAGTTGTTTTGATTCGCATTTCTGCATTTCTCTGATGGCTAAGGATATTGAGCATTTCCTTAAGTGTCTTTCAGCCATTTGAAAGTTGTCTGTTAAGAGTTCTCTGTTTAGATCTAAACCCCATTTTTTTATTGGCTTATTTGTTCTTTTGGTGTCAAGTTTCTTAAGTTCTTTGCGTATTTTTAAGATCAGTCCTCTGTCCAATGTGGAGTTAGTGGAGATCTTTTCCCATTCTGTAGGCTGACATTTTGTCTTGTTGACCGTGTCTTTGCTTTACAGAAGCTTGTCAGTTTCAGGAGGTCCCAACTATTAATTGTTGCTCTTGGTGTCTGTGCTACTGATGTTATATTTAGGAAGTGGTCTCCTGTGCCAATACATTCACATGTACTTCCCTCTTTCTCTTCTATGAGGCTCAATGTGGTTGGTTTTATGTTGAGGTCATTGATCCATTTAAACTTCAGTTTTGTGCGTGGTGATAGATATGGATCTATTTGCAATCTTCTACATGTTGACATCCAGTTATGCTAGCACCATTTGTTGAATATGCTTTCTTTTTTTCATTTTATATTTTAAGCATCAAAAATCACATGTTCATAAGTGGATGGATGGATATCCGGGTCTTCAACTCAATACCATTGGTCCTCCTGTCTGTTTTTATGCCAATACTGGGCTGTTTTCATTACTGTAGCTCTACGATAGAGTTTGAAGTCAGGGATGGTGATGCCTCCAGAAGTTCCTTTATTGTACATGACTCTTCAGCTATCCTGGGTTTCTTACTTTTCCACATGAAGTTGAGTACCTTTCTTTCAAGGTCTGTGAAAAATTTTGCTGGGATTTTGATGGGCATTGCATTGAATCTGTAGATTGCTTTTGATAAGATTGTCATTTTTACTGTGTTAATTCTATCTACTCAAGAGCAAAATCTTTCATTTGCTGGTGTCTTCTTCAATCTCTTTCTTCAAAGACTTAAAGTTCGTGTCATCCAGGTCTTCCACTTGTTTGGTTGACATTACCCCAAGATATTTTATGTTATTTGTGGCTATTGTAAAGAGTGATGATTCTCTGATTTCTTTCTCAGCCTACTTATCATCTGTATAAAGGAGGCTACTAAGTTTTTTGAGTTAATCTTGTATCCTGCTACATTAATTACTAAAGGTGTTTATGAGTTGTAGGAGTTCCCTGGTAGAATTTTTGGGGTCACTTATGCATACTATCATATTAGTAGTAAATAGTGTTTCACTTCTTCATTTCTGATTTGTATCCCCTTGATCTCCTTTTGTTGTCTTATTGCTCTAGCTAGAACTTCAAGTACTATATTGAATAGATATGGAGAGAGTGGGCAACCTTGTCTTATTCCTGATTTCAGTGGGATTGCTTTGAATTTCCATTTAGTTTGATGTTGGCTGTTGGCTTGCTGTACATAGCCTTTATTATTTAGGTATGTTCTTGTATCCGGCTCTCTCACAGACTTTTATAATGAGGGGTGTTGAATTTTGTCAAAGACTTTTTCAGCATCTAATGAGATGATCATGTGGGATTTTTTTCTTTCAATTTGTTTAAATAGCGGATTATATTGACAGATTTTCATATGTTAAACCATTCTTGCATCTCTGGGATGAAACCTACTTGGTCATGGTGGATGATTTTTCTGAGTATTTTTTTTGAGTATTTTTGCATCAGTGCTCATGAGTGAGATTGGTCTGTAATTCTCTTTCTTAGTAGTGTCTTTGTGTGGTTTGGATATCAGGGTAACTGTAACCTCATAAATAGAATTCAGCAATGCTCTTTCTGTTGTGTGGAACAATTTGATGCATATTGGTATTAGTACTTCTTTGAAAATCTTGTCGAATTCTGCACTGAAACCATCTAGCTCTGGATTTTTTTATGACTGTTTCTGTTTCCTTAGTAGTTCTAGGTCTATTTAATTTGCTTATCTGGTCTTGATTTGATTTTGGTAAGTGTCAAAAATAAAATAAAGTCTCTGGGCAGGGGTGGCATACGCCTTTAATCCCAGCACTTGGGAAGTAGAGGCAGGCAGATCTCTGTGAGTTTGAGCTGATTGAAAGTTTTGCTGGGTGTAGTAGTCTGGGCTGGCATCCAGGATCTCTTAATGTCTGCATAATGCTTGACCAGGACCTTCTGGTTTTTATTGTTTCTGTCGAGAAGTCAGGCGTCATTCTGATAGGTCTGCCTTTATTTATATGTTACTTGTCCTTTTTCCTTTGCAGCTCTTACTATTCTTTTTTTTTATTCTGTATGTCTGGTGTTTTGATTATAATGTGGCAACAGGACTTTTTTTGGTCTAGTCTATTTGGTGCTCTTGTAAGGCTCATGTATTTTCATAGGCATGTCCTTCTTTCGGTTGGGAAAGTTTTCTATGATTTTGTTGAGTATATTTTCTGTGCCTTTGTGTTGGACTTCTCCTTCTTTCCCTATTATTCTTAGGTTTTTCCTTTTCATGTTGTCCTAGATTTCCTGGATATTTTGTTTTAAGATTTGTTAGATTCAGCATTTTCTTTGACCAATGAGTCTATTTCCTCTATCATATCTTCAACACCCGAGGTTCTCTCTTCCATCTCTTGTATTCTGCTGTTTATGTTTGCATGTGTGGTTCCTGATTACTTACCCATGTTTTCTATTTCCAGAATTCCCTTGGTTTATGTTTTATTTATTGTCTATATTTTGGTTTTTAAGTCTTGAACCGTTTCTGTCACTGTTTGATTGCTTTTTCTTGTTTTCTTTAAGGTTTTGTTGATTTCTTCCCATTTTTTGTCTGTCTTTTCCTCTACTTCTTTGAGGGAAATTTTTATTTCCTCTTTAATGGCCTCAAACATTTTCCTAAAGTTATTTTTAAGGTCTTTCTCTTCTGCCTCCTCTGTGTTGGGTTGTTCAAGTCTTGCTGTTGCAGAACCAGTTTTTTGGTGATGCTGTTGCTCTTTGTGTTGTTGACTGTATTCTTACTTAGTTGTCTACCCATCTTTTCCTCCAAGTGGTGTAGTTGAGGCTTTTTCTCCGGTGATCACGCCTCCCAAGGCCAGTGGGTACAAGGCTCAGATGGTCACTCCTCCAGGGGTTCTGGTCACTCGGTGCTCCTGGAGGTCACATGGGCCTTCCTACCTGCTCCTAGAGGTCACTGAGGCCTTGCTTGCCTGCTCCCAGAAGTCATTCAAAGTTGAATCTCAGCCCCACTGCCTGTGCTCTTAGTAATCTTGGTCCCTTGTCTGTTTAACTACAAAACACAATCATGAGGTCTACTTCACAAAGCTGTCTTGAGCATTGAAATCATCTTGAGAGCCTGATACACGACTGATGTTTATTCTCATGTCACCAGATCTACAGTACCACTAGTCACTTGTTTCTATATGCTACGTTCATGCATGACTCCTGTCTGCACATTCCCTGGCCTTCCTCCTCCTGGTCCTGACCCCCACAGCCTGCTAAGCCTCTCTACTCCTGCACTTTACCAATGCCTAAGAATCAATGTGTCCAGATCTGACCTCTCCCATCCTACAGTCCACTTAGGCTCCTGTTTGCCTTGTTCCTATTCAAGACACCACTGACCCAGTCGTTCAGACCGGTGATTTGAGAGCCTTCTTGGCTCCTCCTCCCCTGCAACTACTGAGTTATGATTGTCACAGTGGATGGTCCCTCCGTCAGCCTCACCACCAATCAGTCAGTCAGGAGTATCTCTCTTACATCCTACACAGGACTGATCACTGTCAGGGGCCATCGCCCCCAGCCTCTCTGCCATGACTTACAGTGTTGTAGGAGTGATGGCTGAGCCTGACCATCAACCTGACTAGATCTAGAGTCACCCAGAAGACAACTCTCTGAGTAGCCATGAGGGAATGCCTGGAAAGGTTGAACTAAGGGAAGGACTCACCCTGAATGTAGGTAGTACCACTTTCCCAAAGTCTGAAGTCCTAGACTGAGATAAGAAAGTAAGAGACCCACCGGCATTCATCCATGTCCCCTCCCTGACTTGGAATGCTGTGCAGCCAGCACCTCAGTCTCTCACTATCGTGCCTTCTGCTACCATGGCAGACTCCAGTCCCTCAAACTGTAGATCAGAATAAACTCCTCCTTCCTTGGATTGTTTTGGTCAGACATTATGCCACAGTGATGGGGAAAAAACCATAATAAGCAACATCACTTTCCTGGCCAAAAGTCTTTAATAGTTACCAGATGCTTCTTCAAGCTACACCCAAACTCCTTCCACCTTCTCAGAACCCTTCAACCACCTCAAACCCCTTTCCTATTCCGCCATCATTCCTATCACTCCTGTGAGGCGTTCTACCCTGCAGGCAAAGGATCAGAAACCACGTTCTCATGTCCCTCCACTATTGCCAAGCTCATTGATTTTGCCTGATATGATGGCAGACATTCCCCATGTTCCCCCAAGTCAATGTGGCTTCTATCTAGCCTTGCTTGAGTCTGTTAGAACTTGAATGAGTCAACAGGCTGCTCATTGAGTAGTAATGGTTAAATACCTTTACAGAACATAAACGTGACTGTGATACATAAGTTTCTCAATGCTTTGCTTGTGTGTGCATAAGACTGACACTGGTTAGATATTCATAAGGAAGAGCTGGATCACTCATGCTGGGGCAATCATCTCCACTGCTTGTTTGCAGGCTCCTCCAACTGGAAGGCTGCATGGCTTTGAGGATCACAACTGTGCCTCCTCTCGGAATTGGCTCTCCTTTCATGCCTTCCCACTGCCCACCATCTAGGGAGTTTGCAGACCTGATCGTACATTATTACTAACTATGGATCTTTGCAAACACTAAAGTCCAGAAACCACCCTCTGGGGAGTCAGGCATCTGAGCTGGTTGTATGATTGTCATTTCTAGATTATCATGAGGAAACTGACCCTATAACAAAATCCCAAACTTATTTTAGTAAGAGAATGCCACCCAGCAGCGCATGTGCATGCACGCACACGCACACAGACACAGACACACACACACACACACACACACACACACACACTATGAAGAGGGATTCATTAGCTTGGGTTCCACAATAAGGATTAGGTAGCCATAGAGTGGCTTTCTTCATGCTAAGGAGGCAGAGAACATGGTCACTGCTCAGCTTATGAAGCCAGACACTCAGCAATCCTAATCTGGTAGAGAGAAAGTCACAGGTTGTCAACATTAGAAGACCAACAAAGCTACAGAGTGGCATCAGAGGAGCCAAGGAGCCCCAACAGTGGCAAAGGTAAAGTGCACCCATACTTCCGGCTCCTCAGACCTCTTAGTATTTGGGCTTAGTATAGGAAAATGCCCCCCCTCACACACACACACATAAGCTCAGGTCTTGCGGGCTTGTTAATCTTCCTGGAAAACACCCTCAGAGACATGCCCAGAAGTATGTTTCCTAGGTGACTCTAAGCTCCATCTAGCTGACAATGAAAGCTAATCATTGCAGTCAGGAAGGAGGGATGAGGGAGCAGGACCTAAGAGCAGGAGACTACCCAAAAATCAGGAAGGGCCTTGGGCTAAGAATATATATGGCCCTCTACTGCTAAGTGGGAAAGTTACCCTGAAACTTATGGCTTTAACACAAGTGTGTAGGATCTCACAGACTCTATGGGGCAGGAACCCTAAAGTGTTAATGCCAGATGGCTCTGGCTTGCACATCTCACGAGGGCACTGTCAATAGGCCAGTGAGGACTTCTGGTATCCAAAGGCGGACTGGGTTCTCAATCTCACACAAATATTGTCAGCAGGGAGCCTCCACCCTTCACTGCATTAATGAGGGGCCTGAAGGCTCTGCATCACAAAGTCTCTCCACAGGGCTCCTTTAGTGTCCCCATGCTGTGACAGCTGACTTCTCCCAGAGTGATGTAAGGGAAAAGGCAAGAGGCAAGGGATCCCTCACACCATCTTCAACCTTGTCCCTCAGACAGCATCATCGTCACCCTTGTCGGGGATGAGTCATTAAGTCTAGCCTACCCTCCCAGGGATGGAAAGAGACTTCACCTCTTACAGGCGCATCTATCAAAGACTCTGAACATATCTTAAAGGAACCACAGAGTCGGTGGGGGGTCAGGTACGGATAGTAGCAAGGAATTTTGTGGTGTGTATCACTTGGCAATAGAAATACTATGTGTTTTTATTACTATTATTCTAACACAGTTGCTTTCAAACCGCTGCATCTCTCTGACGTCCTGATGTCACTTCCAGTCCTGGCAATCCATGACTCTGCACTTGTGCGGCGTCGCAAATCATGTTTGTGTAGCCAGAGCCAGGGAGCAATTTCATCCACTTATCACAGAGGTCTTGGAGATCAGGAGCCTTTGAAGGCACCCTGCCTGAGCTCACTGACCTCAGTCTGACCTCCCAGACTGTGCTGACTGGAGATGCTAGAGAGGAAGTGTTAAATGATTTACATATTTTCCCCTGGGTATTAAAGTCATGTAATTTTGAAGCAAGGCATAACTTTGTCCCTGCAGAGACTCCCCCACTCCATCTCAGATAAAAATAAGCAAAGCTGCTTTTAGAAGCTTTGTATACTCCCCCCTCCTTCTGACAGCCTTCAAGTGGCAGTGTATGATTTGGTCCCGAGACATACAAAGTGTTTTAATTAAAGGTTGTCTAAAAATACAGGACATTTCCCCGTTTCCCCAACCACACCTGCCATTAACTCCTCTGACATTCGGGCAGCGTTAAGTTCCAGAAAAAAAAAGGCTTTACACATTAAAAGGGATCCGAATGTGCCTGTGCCGGGCTGTCTGTTTGCACCGACAAAACCAGAATGGAGTGTTTACAATCAGTGGCCACAGTAATTATAGGCGCTGTGGGGCCTCGCTGCAATTTGTTGCGACAACTCGAGAAATAAGCTTAGAGATGCGGTGGCATTTTTGCTGAATGGCTTGCTTAGGCATTCTAAAAGGAGAAGCAATGGCTGACATGTTGCTGGACTCATCCAAGGAGATGGCTTTCTCAGCCCAGATGATAGCCAACTTTTCAATGACCTCCAACATGTCCATGAGCACCTATGGCCTGGAGTTGCTTTACATCTGTAGTGGCTATTAAACGATGAAATGTACCACATCAGTGGAGGCACCAGTTTCCAAGGAGACCTGCTGTGCCCTTTTGTGGTTCCTTCATCGTGACTGTTCAGTACCTGACGATGGTCAAGAAAGACTTTTGTTCAATGGGTGCTGGAAAGTGAGGCTGAGCAGTATCTATGTCCCAGAGGTAAGGTCTGAGTTCCAACGTTGGCTCTGTGCTTTACTAGCTGAGGGGTATGCATTCACCATCTACTGTCCCTACACTTCCATCTTTGCATCATTATAACTTGGTTAAGTCTACTAACTATCTTATTTGAATGAGGCTATCCCTTATAGCTTCATGTATTTGAACACTTGATCCCAAGTTGGTGGCACAGTTTGAGAAAGTTATGGAACCTTTAGGTGGTGGAGCTTTGCTGGAAGAAGTGTCACTCCCCACTTTCCTAGATTTGAGGATTTATAGCCTGCACCCCAGTTTTATCCCCTTCTCTCTCTTCTTCTCGTATGCAAGTGAAATATGATTATCTTAGGGTTTCTATTGCTGTGAAGAGACATCCCGACTGTAGCAACTCGTATAAAAGGAAGCATTTAGTTGGGGCTGGCTTACTGTTCAGAGGTTTAATCCATTGTCAGCACGGCAGGAAGCATGGTACAATGCAGGGAGACATAGTGCTGGAGAAGGAACTGAGCATTCTATATCCAAATCTGCAGGCAACAGGAAGAGAGTGAGACACTGGGCCTGGCTTGAGCATCTGAGACCTCAAAGTCTACTCTCAGTGACACACTTCCTACAACAAATCCATACCTATTCCAACTACTCCAACAAGGTCACACCTCCTAATAACGCCACTTACTATGGGCCCATGGGAGGCCATTTTCATTCAAACCAGCACAACAAACCTTCTGTTTTGGAACTGACTGCCAAGCCTCACATTCCCGCCTCCATGCCTTCCCTTCCATGAGAAGCCTCTGGAACTATAAGCCAAAGTAAACCCTTTCTCTCCAAAGTTGCTTTTTGTCTGGGTATTCTGTCAGAACAACAGAAAAGTATTGTCCACATCTAGAGTTTGTTGATATGAATTGTATATTACATCTAATTTAGACCAGTGCTGGTATGCGTGTGTTGAGCCAGTTGTGATGAACCAGGTACCATCTAAGACCTAATCTTCAAGGAACTGAAAATATTCATTGATTAGTCAGGATACAGGAAAAATGGTACCTCCTTGAAGGGTTTCTATCCCGATGTGTCTCTACAGACTCTGACCTGTACCAGAAGGGAATGACTTAGGGCTAGCTGGGTTACAGGGTCGAGCATAGCTGCCATATCTCATTCTCCGTTGACATTTGTCAATGAATGGCAGCAAGGCCTTGCCAGATGTGTCACAGATGTGTCCTTTTGTTTCTCCTTCACCCCCAAATTTCCTTCCCATAAGTGAGGTGTTATCATGCATAGTCCTGACGCTGTTGTGGGTAGCACAGGAGTTCTGGTCTAAGATAATAGATTGAAGGTCCCATGCACAGAAGCTGACTTTACCTGTTGTCTTCATTACTGTTCTATTGCTGTGAAGAGACACCATGGCCCAGGAAACTCACAGAAGAAAGCATTTAATTGAGGGCTTGCTTGCAGTTTGAGAGGATGAATCCGTAGTCATCATGGCAGGAAGCATGGTACTGGAGCAGTAGCTAAGAGCTTACGTTCTGATCCTCGGGCAGAGACAGAGTGAGAAGGACCTGGCATAGACTTTTGAAACCTCAAAGCCCACACCTCCTCCAACACAGCCGCACTTCCTACTCCTTGCTAAACGCTCTACCAACTGGGAACCAAACATTCAAATCTATGAGCCAATGGGGGCATTCTCATCCAAGCCAGACATGTCCTGGGAAGTAACCTAGTGGTGACTAGTCCAGTTAATTTGAACCTGGGTAATCTAGAGAAAAGTGTGGATTCTCAAAAGAGGAACACAGCTCAAAGGGGAGCAAAGCTCAAGGGTAGGTGAGGCAGATAAAGAGTTATGAGAAAAGGGTATCTCCATTCAACCTGGGATAAAAGAAGAAATTGAATATGGAGACTTCTGTGCTGATCCTTGTTTTACGGGAACACATGCAGTCCATGTGAAGGGTGCTTAGCTACTGATTCAGAAAAGGGGTGAAAAAGTCCTGGGTGTGTTAAAAATACCCCACCCAACATTCCTAACTCCCCTCAGCTAGTTTCAAAGAGACTAATTAAAAGATGATTGTTTTTACTTGCATTATTCTGAAGGACTTTGAATTCTTTCTCCTGATGCTATGCAAAGATGGAGCCCCTGGGCTGGGTCATAGTTAGGCTGTAGATACAAAGTGTCCTGGCTTGGATGCTGTAGTTCCAAGCTAATACCATTTAAGCAGCAGTGTTTGAGCAATGTTTCCATAAGAAAAATATGCCTATTTTGGACCTAGGACCCCATAACCACTATCGGCGTTAGCCCAGAAGCCAGAATGCCCATACAAGAAGCTCGAAGAGATTCCTACATCTGTCCGAACATGGTAAGTTCTAGCAAACCCATGTGGGCCCAGAACCAATTGGTTCTCTTCAGTTACTAAGGCCCAAGCAAGATTGTAGTGATAGGAGCAGCGGGCTGGCCTGCTTTTTGTCCCGCCTGGCTCCTGCACTGCTAGCTTTACACCCGAAATAACAACACACAAATTGTATTCA